>VDFB02287101.1:0-205147 GCA_007258455.2 Sequoia sempervirens
TGCCACCAAGACCAAATTTATCCAAAATCACAATCAACTTAGATGAAAAATTTATGGAATTCTTAAAAACCCTAAAGAAAACATTATCAGTTAAAGGGGAATATTTGGAACTAGTAGTCAATAAAAGCATAAGAAAATTAAGGAGAGAAGAAATAGAACAATTAAACAAAGCCATGTTTGTTTTGGGGAAGGAATTGCTAACAACAAATGAAATGTCACTCACAAATGAAAAGATATCACCAAAGATCAATGTTATGAAGAGTCACAACCCTTAGACCAGGACCCATCCCCTATGCCCTATAAATCAAGAAGAATATTAGTTAAAGAGATACTGCAAAATGAAGAAAGCCATCCACAAGAGAAATACATAACAAATTGGGAAGAAAATTTGGGGAAAGAGTATTTTGAGACAAAGTTTGAAAGAGATAAGGGTGAGAAAAATAAACCTATAGCAATCAAGGGTATTAAAAAGGAAAAAAGGAATCTCAATCCATCTAAAAATTTAAATAAGAGAAGCCCAAACATAGCATGGAATCGTCCATCAAACTCTTGGTATTCAGAAAAGGCACCATTAAGGTCGTAGAACACATATATCTCCTTGAATCATTATGATAGAGAAATGACCTTGATGAAGATAAAATCAAATTATTAGATTTTGTAGCATTACTAAGAAAGTATACATTAGATTGGTATAAGAAAACCTTCCCTAGGCATGGAAAATATTGGGAGGTAGTAAAGAAATATTTTTTAGCAAATTGTGATACTTCAAATACCCTCTAAAAGCGTAAGTAAAATGAGGAAGAACTTGGTATAGAGGAAGGGAGAGACTATTAAGTAGTATGATATAGGATATTCAAGGAAGTCTCTTGAAAAATTCAAATCCCCTAACAAAAAACAAAAAATTGAATGGTTTATCTATGGTCTTTACAGAGAAACAAGGACAAATTTAGATGATCAATTCTTTGATTCTTATCTAGATGTGGTAAATTTGGCCTACCACATTGAGGAAAATCCTTGAAGAAAGACAAATAAAGAAAAAGATAGTGGGATGATGGATAATTTAGAACTGGTAGTAGAACAAATCACTCTACACTAGGACATAATAGCTAGAGAAGAGGTCAAAAAAGGGGAAAAAACCATATGGTGTTCTTATTGCTCAAGGGAAGGCCACTTGAGATATGATTTACCTAAGGCACAAGGTGAAAAAGAGTAGCACCAATAAAATTAGAGCTGCAAAAAACACCACAAAACCTCAATCAATGCCAATTGGATTTGCAAAGTTGTTGGGAGAAAGTTGATTGTTTGAGAGGGAAAGGAAAGGATTTTCAATCCCTACAATGGAATACCATGCTTGTAATGTTGAGGCTTCCATAAAATTTGGATTTATTATAATTGTAGTTGGAAATATAGTATCATGAGCTTTTCCACGCCAGGAGGTTATATGTCCAAATTTGATCAAAATAACTGGAGGGGTTGGTTGAAGATCCAAATCAAATAATTGTTTCCCTTCAAATTGACAATGATGACCCAAAAGTGTAACATCAATGGTCAAACATGACATGTATATGATTGTTGCAGTACATTTAATTGTTTCAGTTCCATCTCTCTTACAGATGATCAATGTAGGGGAGATAGATAAAAGTATGCCAATAACATCTACAAGGAAATTAACATGCAATGAAACCAAGGAATCTATGCTCTTGATATGGAAGATGTGCATTGGTATTATAGAGTCTACACATGTCGAAGGAGTTATTGTTGATGAGTTGTGGAGGAATATTTCAAAAGGTTTTGTAGAGCTACTATATTTTGTATTGGCTACTTTTATTCAACCATTTGAAATAATATAGAGACTATTAGAGTGCACAACATTGTAGAACTCATCAAAAAATTCATTGAAGCATTTAACATGTATTTCAGAGCTTGCTTTGTCAGTGAAGTCAAAACAAAAAAAATTCCTTCCTGGCTAGCATTTTGAAAGTCATGGATTAGAGTTTTTGTTAATGCTCTACCCTCAATGGACCAATGCTTATGGTATGGGGTCAAAGTTTTGATTGGAATTATTTCATAAGGGGCTATGTTTAGTTGTTGGGTAGAACTTATATCTTGTTGTAATGAACAATTGGTAGATTGAGAAGAACCCGATGGGCCCTGGGAGCTAGTAGATGGCATGTGACTTGTAGCTTGGAGAAGAGGAGTTGGAGTTCCAACGAGCGATGTATTATTTGAATGTATTTCTAAATTATTGATAATGATAGCCCTGCAATGGAAAGACATCAATGATTTAGGAAAAGCAAATGAATAAATGAGAGCAATATTAAAAAAGAGAGTAGGTATGGACATACATGTATTTGTTGAACACCTTGGATTATATTCTTTAAGGCGAACAATAGAGCCAGTACTAAAGCCTCTTCTACAACAAGATTGTTGAATTGGCTGGGAAGCAAAGTTGGATGGGTGTGGACACCATCAGAGAGTTGTAGTCGGTATTTGATAGTTGTAGAATGAGATTGTTGTAAAGAGTCTATGGATGTAACCTATAATGAAGGGTCAAGATTAAACATGCCTGCAAGAATTCCTTCAATTGCACTTGGAGTTAAATTTTCCATTAGGAAGGTGAAAGCGAATGGAAGATAGTAGCTTGCGAGTACTTTGAATATTGTTTCAACATTTATTGTTGTTAAGCTAGCATAATTGAAGAAAGGATTATTGAAAATTATTACATAACAATGGTACATGTTTTTCAAACCAATGGTCCGTGGAGGTGTTTAATTTGATGCAGGGTATATATTAGAAAACTTTCATGAAGTTTTCAAAAGAAATGTAATACTTATTTACATAAATTTGTTTTGGTTTTATGATGGTGTATTATTTAAGCATGAATTGAGAACATGAGAATTATAAATATCAACAACTTTCAAATAGAAAGAAATCATTTAAGTAATAATATAGGTTTAATTTATCAGAATGATGATTGAAAAAACACCATTAAGTACATGATAAACAAATATATGAAACAAAAGTATACTATTTTGACAAATCACAATACCAAAAAATGGCTTCATTTTTTTTGTTAGAGAGTATTTACATTGTTTAGATTTAGATGGATTACTAAAAATGACAATACAAGCCGTTCGAATTTCTCTACATCGCACGCATACATAGGCATAGTTTAGGTACGCAAAAAAATTCTTATAACAAACTATATATTGTTCAGGTAAATCTGAAATCCATTAATGATAGTGGTTGTCGCAACATTATTATAATGCTGATCATATTTCAGCTCTCTAAGGAAATTACATAACCCCTCTAGTTTAGTGCAACTGGACTGGAATGTTGACAATGAGGCCTAAAGTCTCTCTACATCCAATTCTTCGACATGTCTGACATGAAAGTTTGAATTTGTTAATGATATTGAGACAACTATTAGACATAGTTGAAGCGAGATGTTAGACATCAGTTTGAAGAGATTTAGGTTTATTTACAGTTGAAGATGACTCTGATACTGCGATTGTTGCATCCGTTAGAATGAAGGGGCTTGGTTGTGTCGCCACTAGATAGTTGAATGATACGAGGATTATTTGGATGTGTAGCCATTTCCTAGCATAAGTGAATAAAAATAACATATAAGTCACAAATCAACATAAAAAGTAAACATGTAAATGAATAAGCAAAACATGTCAATTAATTAGAAAATAATTAACAAATTAAGTAAATAAGAACTATGTATTATATGTTGTGATAAAAAAACATATAATTTAAAATAAATATTAACTTATAGAGGCACATGGCATTAAGAAATGTAGAGGGTACAAAGTTTTCTTTTTAATGTATTGAATAAAGTATAAGTAGTCAATTAGTATGAAATGTTCAAACATTTATGTATAGAACAAACATTTTAATTATATAATAGATGTGTGATATATTTATATTTATGAGAATTGTAATATATATTTGAATTTGTCAAAACAAATATATAATTATTTAAACACCTTATAAAAATAATATAAATATAAAAAAAGTAGAAGACTATTATAATACTTTGTAAATATATATAACAATTAACATTACTTTATTAAAAAGTAATATAGCATTCATATAAATTGAAATACAATTTAAATATATAATGAATGTAATACTACAAAATATTAGATAGTAGATTATATTATATAGAATATAAATGATAAATTCATGATAAAAGATATATGCTATCACTTTAATGCAACTCATGACCTTGTTTGGCAATTCTTTATAGTGGGAGTTGAGCTTCTGTCTAGGTATGTGGCAGAACAAATAGCCTTTTAATTATTTGAATATAATGTAAGTTATTATGCATGGAGAGCTATGGATTGTCAAAATAAGGACTACACATTGAGGAAGGTTGATCAAGCTAAAGACAAAATGAAAATGAAAGTGAGCACAATTTAGAGGACAAAGATGAAAGATCAGGATGATTATAATGTAGCATTGTAGCATCAAATGGAAAACAGAAACAATAGAAGGCCAAGATGTGTCCTCAATAGTGAATTGTTAAAAAAATATTTGATGTCCCAAACTACGTCAAGTCAAAAGGGAAAACCGAAAAAGACATTAAGTGTAGGGCTTCTCAATTACAACCAAGAAGATCCTTTTCAAGTGCTATTTAATTGAACTGTGGAGAAGAGGTATTTTCTTGTTTACCATTTAGTACCTTGAAACAAATGTATTGGAAAAAATAATAAATAGCACTAAGCAATCCAATGCCTTTGAAAATTTAAGAATTATAACAATTTGGTTAGCGTTAAGTACCAAAAAAGTGCATTGAGATATGAGAGATGATTCTCACTTCAAGTTTATTTTTAATAAGGTTAGATTCAGGAGTTAGATCTCATGAATTTTAGACTGAAGTATCTTATTGAGTTTGTTTGGATTATATTGGATACACTAAATTTGTTGGGTGCATTTAGAGATCCAAGTAAGCTTTTATTATATTTAAGATTGCAATACTGTATATTAGTGGCATTAGGCAAATTCACCGCCAACAATTTACTGCGGGAAAATTCACTGCGGGACAAATTCACCTCAAGGAAAAATCACCATAAGCAATTTGTCGCCACGGAAAATTAATCACAAACTTTTAATGCGATGAATTTGGTGAATTGCTGGTGGTGAATTTTCCTTCAGGTGAATTTGTCGTGACGGTGAATTTTTCCAGAGTGAATTGTTTACTATTTCATAAAAGCCTATATTAACATCTGTATAGACAATATATCTAGTGTAGTTAATATTCCATACAAGCATCATCTACCATGACTAGTGTTAATTATAATCATATAGGCCACCATACAGGAGACAATGTCAAGAATATTTAAGGTTGGTTCGACCAGCAAACACTCTGCTGCACAAGAAATTTTGAAAATATGGAGTTGTTCTTAGTAGTTATTGATGTATAATGGGCTAAGCAATGCTGAATATTTCCCACTTTCCTGAATATTTTCAACATTCTTGTCAGTTTTTAAAATAGGATTTTTTTTGTTGTGTCTTCTATTTTTTTTTGGGAAAAGTAACTGTTGTGGGTAATTTATAGGATTTGCCCATTTTAGCTAGGGGCTTTTTGTTTATTACCAATGGTGAGTTGCTTGAGGAGAAATCTGGACCGGTGAAAGACTTTGTAAGACAAAGTTTGCAGAATATAAGCCATATTTTATTCCAGAAATGGAAATATTTGCTTTGTTTTTTTTAGAAATTTGTTTATATTCTGTTGTTTTTAGATTTTGGTGCTCACTGTCTATAGTGGGAGAAGTTTTCACTTCATAATAATCAGTTTTTTGTATCAGACTATTTTTGGAAACAATCCTAAGGGAGTAGTTGATCTAATTTATCTTCCTAAGGAAGATGGATTAGCCAAGATGCAGTGGACTTTGTGAAACATGTACAAGATGTGCAGCAATCAGGTTAGGAAAAAGCTGCAAATAACCAATGAGTAGTGTAAAAAAATGCAGATTTGCATCAGAGAGGAAAGGTGTATCAAGGGGCGAACAGTCATGCTTTACTTGCATAAAGAAATATTTCCTTAAGGCAAGCTGGAGAAAACAATTTAATGAGAATGCCTATTTAATAGACTAACCAAAATAATTCAACCTCAGACCTATATTTAATGTCGCAGATCTTTATTCCTGTCATGCAGATAGGGAAGAAATTCAAGATGAGAACATGTCGGGAGAATGGGCCAGACTTTTGCCAGTGAAAAAATGAAGCAGATTAAAACGATAGTAAACACTAAGGTTGCTGTCACAAAAGAGAAACTCGTGAAGTTTACAAAATCATATTCCTCAAACAAAGAGTTTAAAAAATTTAAAAGATAAGGAAGATGATGTACAACAGAAAAATTAATGCTGAATATTTCCCACATTCCCATCAATATAGTTTCTCCATTTAGATAGGGTTTTTTTATTTATAGTAATGGTGGGTTGCTTGTGAAGTGTGGACCGGGGAAAGACATTGTAAGAGAATGTATGCAGAATATATGCTGTAATTCAGCCCAAAAATTAAAAGATTTGTTTGTTTGTTTTTTTATTGTATATCTATATATTTTCTGCTGCTTTCATTTTTTAATTTCTGAGCTTATAGTCATAGCTAAAAGTTTTGACTGCAAAAAAAAGTCACAGAATAAATTTGTACCAGTTGTTGAGAAACACTATTTGTTGTTGCATCTATTTGTTTACAACTTCCTTGTTTTTTTCTTTTTTCTTTTTGGAGTTATTTGAATTTTCCAACAAGCATATTCTTAACAAAATGAATATTATGGTGGACATAAGTTATTTAGTGATATTTGGGGCTTTGTCTCTGAATAATTTGATCTGCTAAATTTTTATTATATTGTATGAGTTTTTATCTTTTCTCCTATGAGAATTTTATGTGAAGCTTTCTATGTTTATTTCATAGCCACTGCTAGAGGATTTTGAGGGTTTTGAGTCCCCATTTGTAGCTTCCATCATTTCTACATAGTTTCAAACCCTAATGCACAATACTATATGAATCTAGGGTTTACAAATTTTAAAAAAAGTATTTAGAAAGCCATATAAACCTAGGGTTTGAGAAGTTTAATATGAACCAAAAAGAATAAAAAAAAGAACAAAAAAAAATTGATTTAATTGAAGAAATTACCGATTAGCAGCGAGCTAATTCTAATCTTGTAAGGGTTTTCCTTAAGGTTTTGCAGTTTTTCTTCTTTTTCAAAATGTTTACACGAATTTCTAAGCGATTTTTGTGACAATAAAACCAAGTGAATGATCCCTCTCATTCTTCCATTCTATAATACGCTAGTTATTTTTAATCTTACCATTTCAAAAGTAGGAGGATAGATGCTAAGAACTCAGACACTTCTTCGGTGCATTTAGAGACCCTTCCCGTACTATGTCATGACCCTCATGAGAGAACATAGGAATATAAGGAGGAACAAAATAAAAACAGAGGCAATGCAAATCTAGGCGATAACAATTTACTAAGTATTGCTCTACAAGGAAAGGAAAAAAAGAAAATTTGTATTAAACAGATTGAGGTTTATCCCTGGTTACAGTCACCTCCTATAAGTTAGCAACATCATACTGTATGACCATGACTTTGAAAACCCTTAATGCCCTTCCTATGGTCTACCAAAAAAATATATATACAAGCATAACCTAGAACCCTATAAAGGATGTGAATGAATAAGAATGCAACCAAAAATAAATGAAAATAAATAAACCGAGTCTGATAAATAATAGCAAGAAAATAATATATTGTTAAATTCGTGAAGGCTAAAACTGTAGAATCAATGCCTTCATTTAACACATAACAACACAATTATTTTAGAATCAAATAAAACATAACAAAAAATGATCTAGTTGTGTACAGGTTTCCAGAAAAGCTCACTAAAATTAGGGAAAGTGACTTCCCTCAAGGTTCTGCACAAATTGTGTCTTTTAGTCAATGATACCAAGGAGAAAAATGTGCAGAGTTTGCAAGAAGAATATTACAAAGCCTTAATGAAGCAAAATTTGTTTTAAAATAAGACAAACTGAATCCAATCTGCCTACATATAACAACACAATTTTTGTCGAATCAAATAAAACATAAGAAAAAATGATCTAGCCATGTATAGGTTCCCAAAAAATCTCACTAAAACCAGGGCAAGTGACTCACCTCAAGATTCTGCACAAATTATGTCATTCTATCAACGATGTCAAGGAGAACTAAATCCAATATGCTTATAGTTGATGCTTCAATCTATTAGCATTCAAGTTAAAAAGGGGCATATTATAGAAGGATAAGATATTCACACTATCTTCACTTATACACCTCCTAACTATCGTCCACCTATGGATTGGCATAAGGAAGCAGGGACTGCCAAATTAGGGGGGGTGAGAGTAAATACATGACTAAACTTTTAGACTCAAACATTTACACTCCCAATGGGAACGCCTAGGTTGGTAGTACGTTGTAGACTTCATACTACTAAGTATTCTCATCGCCACCCAAATGGGAAGAAGCAAATGAGCGTCCTCTATTCTTATCGGTTGACATGGCGTAGAATATCTTATTTCAGGTGGGAAGAAGTAGATGAGCAGTTATTAGCATTCAAATCCACATGATAATATATTCACGCATCTGCAAAATACATCTCACATTGTTTCTGTATAGTGTTGTACTCAATTCTACGGATCAAACGATTACAATCAATTAGATCGCCTTGCATGCCCTCTCTCAAATTTGAGACTGTTGATAGACAAAATAAGCTTGGGAAACCTCATTGAGGGAATGCCTTCGATGTAAAAACTATTGTTATGAAGTAGCATTCCTGTAACTCTCAACGGACTTCAAAACTCACAAGAAACAATTGCAGAAAATGAATTAAATAAAGCAAAAAATCAACAATAACAAATATTTCTTATATTGCATATGGTCTCCTGCAACTCTTAGATCTATGTGCAAAATGAATATATAATATGTGCATCCTTCTGGATTCAAGGAATAGATCAAAAATCAAATTCAAATATCTAATACAAGATACACAAATCATTTATTGGAAAGACTTCTTCAATCCCATATCTTACTACACTTCAATTCTTCTCTTGCCTGCAACCTTCTTTTGAAAAATCAATTCCACATTGAACAAAACCTCTCCCAAAGTTATTTGCTGCTAATTGACACCTCCAACCTGCAATAACAAAGTGTGAAACCTCTTCCTAGGAAGAGCCATGCCCCCAACCTCTCCAACTCCAAAATTCAAGAAAATGAAGTTAAAAAATGAATTGTCAAAATCACCTCTCTTGCAACCACTAAATCCACCAAGCTTGTAACTCCTCCATGCCCAACCTGGGAAAAATCAATTAAAATTCATAAAATCAAAATATGTAACTCCTCAATGCACGTGCAATCACTCCCAGGAATAATGGTCTCCATTAGCCGACACATTGATTCTCTCCCTTCACAAGTAGGAGCTCATTTTTAAAAATTCTTTGTGAGCACAACTTGGGCACCCAACTCCTGCATATAGCTGGTCAATAAAATTTGATGACCTGCAATTTCAAAACTCCCAAGAAATCCCATGTCCCTAAGTTTATTTTTTCCATTTAAACATTTAAACTTGTTCATTTCAGCACATTTTCCCATTACAAATTAGAACCAAAATTTGTCCAATTAATTAACTTTGATTTCTGGACAAGGAAAGTCAACTAACTACTCAAAACATTATTCAAAATATTCACATCAAAATTTAAATTTTTTTTGGTGATGCAAGATTGCTCTTACACCCTGGATGCTCCTGCATCATATTGTTAGCAACAATTCCTCAGTTTTAAATAAACCACAGGTTTGAAGAACAATTGTTAGTATTGATTTTTTTTCATTTTAAATCCGTTAATGTAGGGAACTTAAACCCATTGGTATTTCTTAGACTTCCTAGAAGTAGCTAGAATGCCTCATTTAGAGTCACTTAGAGTAAAATATAACTAGAAACCCCCTCTCATAAAAGATGACATTGTAAACATGATGTCATCATTATCGAGTTAATGTATGAAACTCAAACTTACCTTAGGTTGAAAAATAAATTGGATGATGTGTATGGTTTAGGTTGAGTAAACTTTAAGGCATGACACATTGTACCTAAATGAATTTCTCCTCCAATCTTCATTTTCCTCACTTATTTGAGTGTTAGACTATGAAAGCTTCTTCTCCTATTATCATGGTCATTTTTGCAATAAACCTAGAAATATTCAATGGTGGATATATGACCATAATTAGGAACAAACACTTTTTAACCTTTCCCTTTGGGTCATAATTTGTCCAAGAGGAAAATTCTTCAAATTCAATGAGGAAAACTCTTCTTCTAATGATCTAGAATAAACAATAGAAGTACAAGTATAAATACTCAATAGAAAAGGAAATTGTACCCAAATCTTATATGTATCTATAAATTTCTTGTATATTTTTATGTTTTTTTTGAAAATCCAATAAAATAATTTTATTAGTGCAAAATCTAGGGCAAAAATAGAACTCCTATAAAACTAGCAATCCTAATGTATGCAAATTTAGGGAATTAGATAAAAAAAAATTCCCCAACTAGCTATCAATTATTTTTCTTTAATAGAGTCTAATAGTATCATTCCTAGATAAATTGTTGATTATGTGAAAGATAAAAGAATCATTGACCCTTTTGAAACATCTCTAAACTTATTTGAATTCTAGTTGAGGGTATGTTGCTAAAATCTCTTTTCTCCTTCACCTTCTCCTAGTGTTCCTTCTATGGATAATCTAGGAAATATTACATATCTTGCTAACAAATAGATGGCATATGATGTCTTGTGACCTTCCTACTAACCTCTACTATTTTTAACTTCTAATGGAGGTTGTCACTCTTGAGTTGTGTCCAATATACAAATTATTTTCCTATAATAACCATGCCTATAAACTAGTATATTCATGTTTGGTACATCTTAGAAGCAAATTTTCCCATAAATTTGTTCAATTGGGTGATCATATGACCAATCTCTTTTTAGAAATCTAACCTAGTGAGGTTCTTGATAATATTAGTTATATATTTCCTTTCCTTAAATAACCAAATTTTGTTAAGGTGTCAGACATTTTCATCTTCACCTTTTTGGTGTCCTCTCTATTCTCTTTCTTCTACCATGATGGTCAAAATAGCCTTGAAAGGAAAAAAAGATATGCAAGATTGTTTCTAGAGTAATATCCAAAATAAAGTTTTTCTTTGGGTCCTTATATATTCTTATATTTGGGTCATATGCCTAAGCATAGGATAAAATTAATTGTAGACTTTGAAAACTAGATGGAAATGTTGCTATATGCTAAACCAAAATTAGCTATAACCATGGACATGAAAGTCCTAGAATCTCTAATTTTTTTTCACAATTTACACTATCTTGGAGACCTTAACAATACCTTGAAATTGTTGTAGAAAATTTATCCAATTTATCAGACTTCTTAGCTTTGTCATTCATCTTGCATGTGAGTAAAATATGTTGGTAGTTGTTGTCATTGATGTCAACATTGATGGTTGTCATTGATGGAGATTGTTGGCAGTTGTTGTCAACATTGATTATTAGTTGTAATTGATGTTAGTCCTTGGCATTGTTTGCCTTTGTTACATTTAGTTTGGGATAACATTGGTTGTATGTCATGCCTTATCAAAGAAGAGAAGAGTTGAAGAAGTTCATGGTTGGATGTCATGCCTTATCAAATAAGAGAAGTGTTGAAGAAGTTCATGGTTGGTTGTCATGCCTTATCAAAGAAGAGAAGTGTTGAAGAAGTTCATGGTTGGATGTCATGCCTTATCAAAGAAGTATTATTGTTGATGTTCATATAATGCATTATTGTTGACAACTATGTTTTTTTCATGATAATATATATTAAGATGAGGATTAGAAGCTTGACTAATGTTGGAGAGATGTTGTTGAAGATATATAGTATGTCTCATGCTCTCCCCTGATGTTCCTAATAATATATGTGTTGCTAAAAGGAAGTTCTAGTCTCTGCAAGTTTCTCAAATGTTTTTGGTTTAGCAAGTTGCATTGAAATATGTTTGGGAGAATACTCCACAATCCTCTGCTATTAAAACTCTGGTCTTGCAGTTTGGTATTCAATGTTAGTACTCTATATAGATTGCACTCCTATCTTTTTAGGTCACTTGTGTTGCCAAGGAGGTTCCTATGGATTGCATAAGGTTGATAGTGTTGCTAGTTATATGGACTAGTCTACGAAATGCTCCACATTTCTCTGTATTAATTTCTTTGCTCTTGTGGCTTGGTGAATGTGTTCACAACATCTATGCAATGTATCAATTCCAATCTGATATGTTGAAGTGGTTTGCAAGTCATTCTACAAATGTTACATCATCCAAATATGTATTTTGTGTTTCCTGAGCATAATTTTATGTACCTATTTGGTTTAGAGTGGTTGTTGATGGCATATGACAGTAAGAAAGAAGTGTATTGAAGTGATGATGGATGTTCAAGGAGCATCCTTATGCGATTCACATGTTGCTAATTGTCTACTTTGGTGTCGCATTGTGTCTTGACTTGGCTTTCTAGGTTATTTGTGGATATTTAGTCGATAAGGCTTGTTCCTTTACTTGGTCTTTGTGCTTGGGGGGTTGCACCAACAATGGAAGATGTGTTGTGATAGATATGGCTCCTTCCCTATCCTATTTTGGATTGCATCAAGTAAATTCAAATTGAAAGAATGTTTTGCTGGCAGATGGTCAACGCTCCCCTTGGGATTCATGACATGGACTAATTGCCTCTTGTGGATCTATTAACTTTGGTGGTTGTATCGAGCATTATACGTTGACCTTTTGGTGCAACGACAACTGTGGGGCCAAGAATTGGTATCAAAGCCAAATGTGTCAGGTTCTAATCCCCTCGGGTAATGTTGAGGGGGAGATTGTTGGCATATGGTCAATGCTCCCCTTAGGATTCGTGGCATGGACTGATAGCCTCTTGTGGATCCATTAACTCTAGTGATTGTATTAGGCATTATAGGTCAACCTTTTGTTGTAATGATAATCGTGGGGCTAACATGTTTATGTGTTGACTAGTTATGTGCTTCAATGTCTCATCCACATGCTTCCTTGATGTCGACTTAGGTTGATGTGCACCTACATGTAAATCATTTTGGATTACATTGAAATAAGTGTTAAGATTGGTTTTGGTCATCTCTATCCTTAGGATAGGACCATATCATTCTTTGGTGGCTAACCAATTGAATTCATTATTTATTCTCTTCCTAGTCAACCTAATTAAAGAATTAAAGTGTTATGATGGATACTAATGCAAGATCATTTTAGATGCAACATGGATGAAGTAGAGTATAAGTGTGAAAAAGTGTCTGAGTGAGCTATATTGAATATCTATCATAGATAGTGCTAAATATTATGAAAGGAAAGATAAATTGAGCTTGAACACTTAGTCAATAGAGAGTTGTCTTGGAAATCTTTGTAATTCTCTTATAAATATTTTTTTATCCTACTATGAGATAGTGAATCTCATCAAGCCCTCTATACGTTTCTCTTGGAGATGGTTTTCAATGTTGCAGGTCCTCTTCTATCTTTCTCTAAGGTAGTGAGCCTTCTTGTAATTCTTTTGGCAGTGAGTCTTATATTGTGAGTTAATTCTCACTATGGTTTTTGCCTCATTGGGTTTTCCACATAAATCTGGTGTCTCTTTATGTATGTGTGTGTTCTCTATCTCTTTCTCTTTGCTGCTAATTTGATTATTGCTATATATTTCATTCGTAAAGTTTGTTGAAGGCGTTAAAGATTCAAATTTTTATATTATTCTCTGTTACTACACTTCTTAAAGTTATATATTTATCTACTAAAGGAGTTTGAGTTGTGTTAAAAGTTTCAATTTCTAGAAGGGGTTAACCTTTGTGTTGATTGATTCACCCCCCCTCTTGAAATCTCAAAAAGTGTTCAACTATTGGTATTAGAGCCAATTTCCTCTATAGAAGCTTAATAGCTTGAGGCAAACGTTCGAGATGGCACATGATGGTTCATACAAAGGTCCTAGGCTTGATGGGACTAATTACTCCTACTGGAAATTAAGAATGGAAGGACACCTAAACTCTATAGGGTTTGGTGTTTGGAAATCAGTCAAAAGTGGTTAAACTACTCCTACCACTCCTATTACAAATCTAGCCGAAATCATATTATATGAATGTAATGCTAAAGCCAAGAATGCTATTTTGTGTGGATTATTTGATTCAAAATTTTTGAAGGTGATGAATTGTAGTTTTTCCAAAGATTCTTGGGAGAAGCTTAGTAGCATATATGAAGGAGATTCTAAAGTGAAGCAAGCCAATATATAGATCTTCAAATGAAGATTTAAGACTATGCAGATGACTAAAGATGAAGACATTGGAAGTTATATGCTTTGGGTACAATAAATTGTATATGGGATCTCCAGACTTTGTGTAGAAGTAAAATAAAATGAAATCGTAAAGAAGGTTTTGAGATCTCTCCCAAAATCGTATAGTCACAAAGTATTTTCCATTGAAGAATCTAAAGATTTGGATCAATACTCAGTTGATGAAATATTTGGTACTCTTATTTCATTTGAGATGAGAGAGTTTTGTCAAGATGTTCCAAAGAAAGAAGCTGCATTCAAAGTTAACAAAAATATTGAAGATGAAGTTGTTGATCAAATTGATGAACTTGAAGCAAACTTTGCGAGAAGACTAAGGAAAGGTACTGAAAAATACAAAGGTAAGTTACCTTTTAAATGTTTTAATTGTGGAAGAATAGGTCATTTTATATCCAAATGTATTTATAAAGAATCAGATGACAACAATTAAAGAGACAAGGTCAAGAAGGTTCTATATTCCAAAGAGAGTAGTGGTTCCTTTGAAGATGAGGAGAATGATTCAAATGACAAAAATCTCTTTATGGATTTCAATACTACTAATAAAATTATAATGTTTAGATATGTAAGGAGTCAAGCTCCTTAAGTGATGAAGACATTTTCCTCTAATCCGGATTTGGAATTTATGGAACCTAAAGGTTGGGACTTTAATTTAGATGAATGGGGGATTGAATTTGAAGGAAAAATCTAATTTGAATTGGAAGACCTGAATGAAGCAAGAGGTTTAAATAAAAAATATGAAATCTTTCTTTTAAAATCAAAAGAAGAATTTGAAAAACTAAGAATTCAAGTAAAAGAAGGAAAAAGATATGAGATTAGACTAAAAGAGGTAGAAGGTGTGATCTCTGATTTGAAAATAAAGGTTGAATAAGGCAAGAGGACTGAATATTTTTTGATTATCAAACTCAAAGACAAGACTGTTCAATGTTTAAAGCTTGAAGAATAAAATACCATCTTAAGGAATGCCCTGAAAAGAGAAAATGAAAAAACTGACAATGAAGAGAAGTCTAGTCTAGACAGTTCGAAATCAAATGAAAAGATTGAAGAGAGAGTCCGCTCTAAAGACTCTAAGAAGAATGCCTCTAGAGATGCAAGGAATATTCATAATGACAAGAAAGAAGGTGAATCTAGTTTTGACTAGAAGTAGAAAGGTTTCAAAAGTAGTCCATCAACAAAAAATAATGATCCTAATAGGTTCAGTCAATCCTTTCAAGGTTACTATTTTTCTTGCAATATTTTTGGACATAAGGCTATTAATTTTAGAGTTAGATAGAGAAGGAATAACAACATAGGAAGAAGGTATTTTCTACCTCAAAGAAAAATACTATGCTATTTCATGGATATTTCTTTGTCTACAATAATTATGATCACAAGGTTGATGGGTGCAAATCCAAAGCGAAGAGGAATAAATTTGTTCTAGAGCACAATGTTGTGTACTTCAAGTATAATAATGTGGGACATAAGGAAAACTAATATAGATTTTTTTTTGTGAAGCCATTTGCTCAATATCAGAAAAATGATGAATCCCTTAATCAACAAAAGAAGGGAAATGAAAAAGTTTGGAAAGAAGACCACAAGAAGAAGGATGATACTACACTTGCACACTCTACACAAGTTTATGAGACAAACTGAGATAGAGAATTATCCCAGGGGGAGACTTCTCTTGCAAAATATTTTTTCCCCCCTGAAATGGAAAAGGTGCTGAAATTCTCAATATAAATGAAGATTTGGATATGAATAGTTGGTATGCATATTTTTTGTGTATAAATATACCTTTGTTGAAATTTCTAGTGGAAGCAAAAGATGCATGGAAGATTGGAATACCTATCCTAAGTAATATCTTCCCATTTTTGTGTACCACACGTAAATATATGTTTTAGAAAGGTGAAAGAAGTTCGCCATGACATTCACAATTTGGAAAAGTCATGGTCTGCTTCTCTCTACAGAAAATGGTTTTATCTTGTAGACTAGAAGATAAGGTGAGAAATATGTGAAGGTGTTATATCTAAAGTTTCAAGTCCTTACACCTTTTGAAGTAAAAGATGCAAGTGATAGAATTCCTACCCATACTCTGGCAGGGTGAAGTGAAGATGAAGGCTTGCTAGAATGTTCTACTTTCCCCAGGAAATAATGTCTTGTCCATATTATCTTATGGATATATTTAGCTATGCTATGAGTGTCAAGTATATTTTTAAAAGGAATATGGTTTTGGATGTTTATATATGCTTGATTTCAAGCCAATCCTAAGAAATCTCATGAGAAAGTTGTGAAAACAATTTTTAGATACTTGAAGGGAACTCTAGATTATGACCTATGGTATAATTAAAGGATCAAAATTTCTCTCTAAGTGCCTATACTAATGCTGATTGGGTAGGTTGTGTTGATGATCATAGGAGTACAAGTGGAAGTACATTATTTTTGGGAGATAGATGGTCTCATGGTTCAATAAAAAGTAGGATTCAGTGTCTTTTTCCACAACAGAAGCAAAATATATTGTTGCAGTATTTTGTTGCACTCAAGTGCTTTGGATGAAGTATATCTTAAAGGATGTAAAGGTGGTGTATTATGAACCTATTCCTATACTATGTGATAATACAAGTGCTATTAACATTTCTTAGAATCTAGTGATGCACTCAAGGACTAAACACATTTCAATCTGGTATCACTTTCTAAGAGAGAAGGTTCTATAACATGAAGTCAGAATGGAGTATTTTCCTACCAAGGACTAGATTGAAAATATCTTTACAAAGTATCTTTCAAAGGAAATCTTGCATTGGATATGGTTGAAAACATAAAGGAATATGACCTGTGTGAGTTGCTCCAACTTCAGTTATTGAAAAATTTGAAAGATAATAAGAAAAGGAAAGGTATGTTCATGTATGGTACACTGGTTGTATGCTTAATTTTATACTTTATGAAGGAGATTCCTGAAGCTGGTGAAGTTCATTAGGAGCTTATCGAACCAATCTCTCATAAAATTGAGAAAATCGTAAGGAATATTGGGGATTTGAATGCACAAGAAGATGCTTTTGCTGCATACTTTGGAAAGTTTCAAAGAAAAATGAACAAAAGAAGTAGAGTTCCTAGATAATTGGTTACAAAGTATAAGAATGACTTAACAGTTTTGGTAACCATTGAAAACTACATTATCAAGGTAGTTGAACCTAGGAACTCATGGATACTTGAGCTTGGATATGAAATTGAGAAGGACTATGTTGCTGGTTGTATTGAAATGTTAATTAATTGCCCCAGGGACCCCACAAAACTTAGTCTGGAACTTACTTGGAAGTGGTCACAGCTCTTGATAAGTCTGAATTAACCTCAGAAAAATCAAGTCTTGCCTCTAGAGAAAAGAGAAGAGTCACAAAAGTTTTTGCACTAGTTGCACAAGCTAAGCCTGCTCCAAGGAGATCAAGACTCAAGCAACTAGCAGGGTATATAGGACAATTTTAGATGGTTCCCAGTGTTAGTTCCAGTTTAGCTCAACCTACATTGGTAAGAACAAGTCCATTAACTAATAGATTTGATGAATTAAAGTGTAAAGAAACAAGTGACATGGTCAGTTGGGTTGAAAACAAAGTATTGTTGGAAATTAAAGAGAAACGTGAGTCTACTCATAGTATTGCACTTGATAAACTCAGAGTTGTTCAAGAATGTGAGATAGAGGTTAAGAATTTATTCACATTCTGCTGGTCTTGGCTTGATGAAATTCAGAAATTCAAGGATAATCAGAGCTTGATTGAAATGCATATCTAGCACATTTGATCCTACTCTTGATTTAGATGGACAAACATGGTGTGAATTGGTAGAACTTCATGAGAAATATTTGGCATCACATAAGAAAGGTGAAAATATTGAATTGTATGGGGAGATCAAAGATGTAATAAAGAGTAAATGCACTCCTATCTTCTATGCCTTCTCTATAGCTGACAGGAATTTGAAGTCTAATTCTACTCCTAGAACTGTGGTTGAAGGGAAGGACATATTGAGTGATCTAAAATATCTATGCAATGTATTAGAAAAAGTAAAAAGACTTTGGGATGAAGGGGTATCCTCAAGGTCAAGGATTCTTAACAAGCTTCAAGAAACCACTGCCTCCGATCATCATCTCTATTTGGAATATACTCCTTAGGGGGAGTGTTCAGGTTTGCAAAGGATCTGTTAATTTTTCTTTTCCTTTTCCATTGATTTCAAGGGCGGGGAGAGAGACCCTAGAAGAGAGTAAGAAGTATCATGTGAAAACAAGAATTTTTTGACTAGATGCAACTCCTTTTTGAAATTAAGGTTTTTGGAAGGTGCTTTGATGGTTTTCACATCTTTTGTTTCCATTAATGACAAAGGGGGATATTGTTGGAAATTAAGAGGTTGTCATTGATGTCAACATAATTTTAGCATGGTGACAACAATATGAGAAGTTTATTCGGTTTACCAAAATATATTCCCTACAAAAAGTGTTATTTTCTAAAGAACCTGTGTGTTGGTTTTTTAGTATGGAATTCTTCATAAGATGAAATACAACTTGGTGCTCTTACTATTATCATTATGACTCTTAAATATAACTATATCTAATATCCTAAGAAGTTTTATGTTGAGAACATGCAAATATCATTGAAAGAGTTCATCTTTGTACATTGTAGTTGTTCCTCTATTCAGTACGTTTGTGTGGGAGACTCCACATTTTCAATTAAAGAATATTTTCGTGTTATGGTTCCAATGGTAGTCTCTATGATGGAAGTATTATGGGAAATTGATGTGATCTTAGATTTAGAAGGTGTTCGTTTTGAGATGCTTGCATTGGTTTTGAATTTTTGTGATTAGGTCCCAACTCTGGCCGACCTAATACATGATATGCACTAAGAAGGTTAAATATACTTTATGGATGTTAGCCGACTTGATATAATGCACTACATGAAAAAAATATTTTAAATCATATATGGTGCCGACAAGAATGTTTTGATTATTTTATTTTCATCTAATTAGGCTGACCTAATTGATGAATGAGATATACTTGTATATATATAAGATTCTTTTGAAGAGAGAAAGATTGTGAAAGAGAAAAGTTGGGGTGTAGTTAAGTGTGGAAATAATTAAGGGGTATGTGAAGATCTGAGCCTAAATGTTTTATCAATTGAGGATCAAAACAGATTTGTTGAGTGACTGTTGTGAGAGGCAATACTTCATATTCAAAGCTTCATTAGAATTTAACCCTGCACACAAAAGGTGTATTCAATAAACTAATTCTCTTGGTAGTGATCCATAGCTTTTGTATCTTCGCGGTGAACCATCTCTTTTTGTATTCAAGCTATAAGCCTTGCAAGGAAAGTGAGTCCTGGCAGTGAGCCCTATAATATTCTATATCTGGATATATTATATTGTGAGCTAATCCTCACCGTGGTTTTTCCCATTTTGGGTAGATGCAGAGCAGGTGGGTAAACTTTCAACAATCACAAAATGAAGTATTTCAATCAATCTCTTAACTCTTAAACCGCAACTAGGGCGACTTCTCACAAAGCTTCATAATTTCTCTTGTAGGTCTGCAGACCTAGGTTTTTTTATCATATCCTACAAATTTCTCCTCAAACCCACTAACCAAATAGATTTTTGTATACCCATTATTGTCTTCTTTAACATATCTCAAAAGGTGGATAGGTTGTTTCAAAATTTCACCATCAAAATAGGATTGTCCTGTTGTCCCCTTAAGCCAATTAGGCCTATTTTGCAAAGCAACTCCCAACCAATTACTCGCTTATTCACAAAAACCTATTCAAACCTTCTCCTTAGGTCTCAAACAACCTAAATCCATAGTTTTAATCAATGGAAACAACCAAGAACTCACCAAAGTCTCAAACCCTTATTCTAGGCTTAACCATGCTTACACAATGAGGGTTTATTGTAAATCACTACTCTAGGCTCTGTCTCGCCCTACCGACACTTCCAAAACATTTAAATATGTCTTCCCAAGCTTTTAAAACCCTTACACAACCTTTATCAATGCATCTTATGGAAACTCCCACTTGTAGCCATCATTTTTCAAGCAAAAAACTATGTAAATGCACCTAGGGCACCAACAAGAACCCATCAAATCCTGCTCCCCACTCTCATAAACCCTAAAAAAATTTAAATCTACCCTAGACCACCCATTCCACCAAGTTATAGAGAAATATAATGGTGGAATGGGTGTCTATAGCATTTTGAACACCTACAAACACTTAAAATTGTGTTACAGACCCGTGTTCAAAAGAAAGCTTCTAAAATGCTTCAAATGCAATGAAATATCACAAAATAAAAACCAATGTGAATTCACTTCATGCCTCCATCCAATAAAATTTATTTTGGACCAATTCACTATTGTAGGGACTGGTACAATAGACTATAACAATAATTTTTTTAGAGAACACACAGGAAACAATTATTTTTATTGCTTTTCTTTGTACAAATTCTTCAATAGTAGCCTTGCCTTGAATTCCTGAAGCATATTTGAACTTGATACACCAAAAACTACCCAAATCAACTAACACAAACCAAAATTTGAATTTCCTAACTATTGGCATTCCAATACTTGCGTTTTTCCCACTTTTACAACATTGCATGTTTTAACAACTTTTGAAAACAACATCAACTTAAGTAAAATGACCCCACTAAGACTCAAATTACATTATAAATGGTCTATTATGACCTTATTTTGATTACAAAAGACTCAAACATGTTAAACCAACCTAAAGATCTCATTTACTTGAACTTGCTATGGTGCCCCTGCACCATACACCCGACCAAAAAAAAGTGCTCAAGTCCTTTTGAGGACTGAGATGTCTTGGATCATGCTTGATAATTTCATTCCTTTGACCTCGAAAAGGTCTTCCATATGGAAGCCCCTTCCATTGAGTCAAAAACTGGAAACTTGCATTGTGCTTTGCATCCTTGAACTGGATGCCATCTAGACATTGCCCCATCTTTGCAAACTGCCTTGGTGTAGGTTCTTTGACCTGCTTCTCATTTGAAAACAATGTATAACCTACCTTCAAACTTGTAAGCATACCTTTTCCATCTTGATTTTGATTTTCCCTCTTCTTTACTCATGTTGCATATCCAAATTCACCTATTTGTCTTTGCCTTTCACCTTGTCTCATTCCATCTTTACCTCTAATATCTTGCACCGGATTCTCTACCCTTAGAACCTTAAAATTATCAAACTTACACACCACTATATTGATAGTATTTAATTGTCCACTAACCTCTCTTGGAACCATAGAACACAATATTGTTCCTATCCTTATCACATCAATCTTCTCTCACCCATCTTGCTTTTTCTCCAACAATTCATCCTTGACCTTCTCTATCTCAAGCCTTGACACTAGCATATCATCTTTTTCTTTCAACTTTGAATCATTCTTCACACTTTTTGTCTCAACATCTTCTTCCTTTAAAGTGGCTACACCCACTTTGTTTTTGTCTTCCTCAACCTTTATATACTCCTTGCCAAACATGATGAATTTTTTTGCCTTACCTTGTTCCTTCCCATCCTCAACCAATGGAGTCAATGTAAAAGAATTCCCATCCTTCTCAATTTGATATGTATTGGCTGTCCCATCATAAATTTCATGTCTATCAAACTGACATTGTCTCCAAGTAATAAATGACAACAACTCATTGGAAAAACATCACAAAGTACTCTATCCTTGTAGCCACCAATACTAAACTCAATCGAGGTTTGTTCATTAACCAAAATGGATTGATCATCATTCAACCAAGATACTCTATATGGTGTTTCATGAAGAATTATTTCTAAGTTCAATTTATCTACCATTTCACTTGATACCTTATTGTTAGTGCTCCCTGAATCTACTACAACTTTGCATACCTTACCTTTGCATTTGCATGTGGTCTTGAACAATCTCCTCCTTTGTGTAGATTCCTTCTCCTTGGATTCCTTTAGAAGTTGTCTTCTCACCATCAATGACTCTCCCACTTCTAGAGCAACAAGATGACTAGGATAATTTACACTTTAACATTCATCTTCTTGCACCAATTGCACTCTTTTATCACTTCTTCTTTCACCACCACTTGAAATAGAACCTTGATTTTCAGGGCACTTGAATGTTGGATGACCAAACTCATTACAATGATAGAATATACCTGAAGATGTGTTTGAACTTCTACCACCACCAAATATTCCTCCAGGGCCTCTGAATCCACCTCTTTGATCAACAATTTGTTCTTGGCCTTTGTGTGCATCTTCTTGGCTTTCACTTAATTGTATTGAAGTAGAAAATGACCCTCTTCCTCTTGAAGTGTTGCCTCTACCTCTATTTGTCTTGTTTTCCTTCTCTTCACCTTTTCTTCAGCCCTTATTGCCATTTGATAACATTCATCATCAGTTCTTGGATTTACCAAGGTTAGTTCATCTTGAATGTTAAATCTCAATCCACCTAAATACCTAGCAATCTTTTCAACTTCATCTTCATTATGACCAGACCTAATACTCAACTTGTAAAATTATTCAGTATATGCTTTAACATCCATTTCTTTTTGTCTCAAACCTTGAAGTTTCCTAAACATTTGAATAGAATAATTAGAAGGTAGAAACTTACCTTTCATTTTGGCTACCATTCTATCCCAAGAGACAATATTTGATTTACCTCTCTTTCTTCTCTCATATTGCTCATAATCGCACCACAAAAGTCCATGGCCTTTCACCTCTGTCTTTGCAATCTTCACTCTTTTCTCTTCAGGAACATCTTGACACTCAAAGTGATTATCTAATGCTACAATCCAATCCAACAATTCTTCATCATTTAGACAACCTCCATATTTTGGCGTGCACCAATCTTCACTTTGTGTCTATCATCCTTGATTTCTCTCAGCAACTTAGCCATCCTTTGATCCTTAGGATCCAATTCCTCTTCCTCTTCACTGTCAATTTCCTCTTCTTCATTAGTGTCACTGTCATCTTCTACCACCATACCTCTTATTTTATTTTGTTCTAGACTAGCCATCTTTTATGTCAATCTATCATCTCCCTAGCATGCTTGTCTTTCAGTTCACTCATTTCTCTAGCCACATTTTTCCCTTTTGGAGGCATCTTTCCTTTCAACCTTCAATCTTTCACTGCTTCCAACTACAACTATCTCCTTCAAAAGATCTACTTCCTAAACTTTGATACCAACTAATGCAGAGCAAGTGGGAAAACTTTCAATAATCACAAAATGAAGGATTTCAATCAATCTCTCAACTCTTAAACCCCAACTAGGGTGACTTCTCACAAAACTTCACAATTTCTCTTGTATGTATGTAGACCTAGGTTTTTTATCATATCTTGCAAATTTCTCCTCAAACCCACTAAAAAAATAGATTTTTAGATACCCATTATTGTCGTCTTTAACATATCTCAAAAGGTGGATAGGTTGTTTTAGACTTTCACCATCAAAATAGGACTGTCTCGTTGTCCTCTTAAGCCAATTAGGCCTATTTTGCAAAGAAACTCCCAACCAATTACTCTCTCAGTCACAAAAACCTATTCAAACCTTCTCCTCAGGTCTCAAACATTCTCCTCAGGTCTCAAACAACCTAAATCCATAGTTTTTATCAATGGAAACAACCAAGAACTCACCAAAGTCTCAAACCCTTATTCTAGGCTTAACCATGCTTACACAATGAGGGTTTATTATAAATCACTACTCTAGGATTTTTAATGCCTTACTAACACTTCCAACACATTGAAATATGTATTTCCAAGCTTTTAAAACCCTTACCCAACTTTTATCAATGCATCTTATGCAAACTCCCACTTGTAGCCATCATTTTTCAAGCAAAAAACTATGTAAATGCACCTAGGGCACCAACAAGAACCCATAAAATCTTTCTCCCCTCTCTCATAAACCCTAAAAACATCTAAATATACCATATAGCACCCATTCCACCAAGTTACAGAGAAATCTAATGGTGGAATGGGTGTCTATAGCATTTTGAACACCTACAAACCTTTAAAATTGTGTTACATACCCGTGTTCAAAAGAAGGCTTCTAAAATGCTTCAAATGCTATGAAATATCACAAAATAAAAACCAATGTGAAGTCACTTCATGCCTCCATCCAATACAATTACTTTTGTACCAATTCTCTATTATACAAACTGGTACAATAGACTATAACAACAATTTTTTTAGAGAACACACAAGAAACAATGATTTTTATTACTTTTCTTTTTACAAATTCTTCAACAGTAGCATTGCCTTGAATTCTTGAAGCATATTTGAACTTGATACACCAAAAACTACCCAAACCAACCGACACAAACCAACTTTTGAATCTCCTAATTGTTGGCATTCCAATAGTTGCATTTTTCCCACTTTTACAACATTGCACTTTTTAACAACTTTTGAAAACAACATCAACTTAAGTAAAATGACCCCACTAAGACTCAAATTACATTGTCAATACACCTTAAACCAACCTAAAGGTCTCATTTACATGAACTTGCTATGGTGCCCCTGCACCATGGGTTTTCCACGTAAAAACTCTGGTGTTCATGTGTGATGTTTCTATGTGTTGATTCCATGTCTTCTTTTGATAATTTAGTTAGATTTATGATGATGCTTAGATGCATTATATGTAAATGGTTTTATGGAATATTGATTCACCCCCCTCTCAGTATTCTGGATATTCAACACCCTCATTGAGATATTATCGTATATTCTGTTAATGTGTGGCATTGTTGGTTTTTGCTCGATGCCAATGACGTTCAAGTTTACTTGTTACCAAAGACCTATGGTGCCATGATACATGGTCGAACGATACACAATCACTCATGTTGGACACAATAAGAATGACATATATCATTCTATCATCGCCTTATTTATCGTTTCCCTTGTGCTGGAAACCCATGGTAAAAATGATGCACAATCTCTCTAAGGCCTTGCTATCATTTTAATGGCACCTATGGTGCTCCATGAATGTCCATACTGAAAGAATGAGGTATCGTTCTAAGGTTATTTGGGATGAATGATTCAATCACTTGATGATGTTCTTAAACAAATGAGATAACATTCCCATACAATTATATGTTAAATAGACACTGTGAATAGCATTTGTCCTTTTTAATGACCACAATTTGTAGAATTCCTTATTGGTTGCCACGTAATGACTGTGCATGCATATATATATATATATATTGTGTCGCCAAAACGTATATACCTTTCTTGATATGGGAATAATTGACGATAAGTTGGACTTAATGAGGCCCCGATTTAGTGTTATGAGGTGTTTTACACGTCCACATTTGGTCTTGGACCCTTGTAAATGTATTTATCAATGTCTTGTAAAGGTGTTGTAAAGTTTTGTAAAAAGACTTTCACACTTCTCTAGACTTGATGAACCCATTTTCCCTTAATTCAACAATACAAAATGTATCTAATTGCATTATCACATTAATGTAGAAGGCTTGTAAACTAAATTTGACTTTAATCTAGTGTTTTAATGTGTCCTACACATTCACATTGGATGTTGTGCTTTTCTAGGCTATGTGGACCTCATTTTAATGATGTAAAGTGTATTTAATCACACTTTCACATTGATTTTTGAGTCCCAATCCCTAATTACTCTTTACATCATCATTAATAGGCCCCTGTGACCCCATATTGTGCATCTTGAGACTTAATTTGATCAAATACTTGATAAAATCACCATACAAACCTAATTTATTCATTCCCCGACAATCTAGCTAGAAAGAGGACCCCTACGAGACTAAGTCGCCCATCTGGGTGAATGAGTCCCTACTAGGTGGGACTAAGTCACCCAACATGGCGACTTAGTCCCATTTGGGTCATTTTTGAGGTTTGAGTGGGAAAATTTGGTTTTTAAGTTTATTATTCTTTCATGCCAGCCTTGGGGATCAAATTAATGGGAAAATTAGGTTGATTTCCTATAAATACAAACCTCTAAACCCTAATTAAAAATAAATTAATATTATTCATCATTTATGTTCTACCTAAAGTCAAGCAAGCTAGGGTTTTATCATTTCAAGTCACCAAGATAGCTTTCTAGGACATTGAAGGGCATATTTTCACCAATTGTTGCAGAAATTCAAGATCAATCATCATGTCAAGTCTCTAACTCCATTTTTTCATGCTTCATTACATTATTCTTCATTTTGGTTTAATTACCTAAAAAGGGGTTTGACCAAGGCAAACCCCCATGCCCTAACATCCAACATTTCTTCTTCTTTTCTTGTGTATTTGTAGATTTAGGTACTTTGAAGACTTGGAAATGATTAAAGATTAAGTTGAAAACTTTTTGAGGTCCTCTCCTTGTTGGATAGGTCAATATATCCACAAAAATTCTCCTACAGTGTTGAAAATCAAACTTTTAGAAGCAGACAAATGTCAGAAACCAAAGTACAAACTGAGGGCTTTCGTTTCCACTTTCGAATTTTCAAAAATTCAGAAGTGGAATAAGTAACCAACAATGGAAGAGTAGTCCCACTAAACATTTCCTTCCATGATTTCTGTAGATTTAGACACCCATTTGGCTGAAACAGGCTCTAGTGCAGTTTTTCCAGATTTGGGACTAAGTCGCCTAGATTGGCACAAGTGTCCCAATTGGCCTTTGCATCAAGTTTTTTAGGATTCCAGACCTTCATTCCATCCCTTTTCAGCTTCCAGGTGCACACATTTTGTTTCATAACTTTTTGTCTAGTTTTATTTGCATTTCTAGGTCATTTAGCACATGTTTTCATATCACAATGTGTTTTCCAACATCTTACATTTCTTAGGTTTTGTGTTGATAATCAATAGTATTTATCAATTTACTACATTTATATCATTCCATTTAGACATAATTCATTCATATTAGCATTAATATTGAGTGTATCCCTAAATTTCTATGGGTTACCTTTCTCCTTTTAGGTGAAAAACCTAGTAGTGCAAGGGAGTGTTTACCTATGAAATTTTGGTGACACATTTTGGTGAACCCGACTTTAGAACATCATAGTTTTTGATTAGGAGTCCATCCTTTCCTCGGATCTAGCTTGCATTGACCTTGCATTAGGGGTTGCATGGATTAATTTGCATGCTAGGTTTCAAATTTTGCATTAACAAAAAGTGCATATAGGATGCATTGTTGGCACCTAAAATCATTAAAAATTTATGAAATTATACATTGGAATCTTAGGTCTACATCATACAACACATAAACCATCAAAATCATTCCAAAAACTTTGAAAATTCTGAAAAAAAGCCCTACTGGGACTAATTCGCCACCTTGGGAAACTTAGTCCCTTTTCACCCTTGAAACTGCCTTTTATAGAGTTGAAAACCCTATTTTTATGCTTCTGTTTGCTGCCATCAACTACCTGTATCTGTTGGTTGAGTTTCTGTTACACGCTTTTCATTAGATCTAGCTTATATTAGCTCATTTCATGCATTGTTTAATTTCAATTTTGCATTTCCAACATTTCATCTTTCAAGTTGTTGAATAATGTAATAAAAAAATTACTTGTTTCACATCTGAAAATTACATTTAAACATTTCATTACACTGCACTTTCTTTACTTTTCCATGATAGCATGTTTTTCTTCAAAAGATATAGCTTTTATAAACATTGATTGCATAAGTACAATATCCCCTCTTATGTGTTCAATTTTGATTACAACAATGAGGAACATGTTAGTCATAGATTTGATCAAACCAATACATTACCCATGGTGAGAATGGTGGTGTAGACAATCGTACTTGTTCTTCTCCTTACACCTCTCCTATTAGTGATGAAGGTATCTTGGTGAAGGAAGTTACAAGCATTGAGGGTCTTGATTTTCCATCTCCTCATCCCCCTTTGGAAGATGTTAGACAAAAAGACCATGAGATCATAGAAAAATTTCTAAATATCACCTTACCTAGTCTTCATAACCATGACCATCAACATTGTCCTTCTCCTAATATCCCTCTTCGATGCCACGATGATAGGTTGGTGTTAGAAGATATACCTATTAAGAATCATGAGAGTCTTGACCCTCCCTTCCCTAATACTCCCATCATTTGGGACAATTTATTTGAAAATCATAGAGGTCCCTCTCTTGATGTCTCCCCTACTTGTGATGAAGCTGATTTACAAAATTTAACCTTGGATGAACATATTACAAGCTCTCCTACTAGGGTAGACAATATGGAATAAGAGAATGAGACCTTCCAGAAAAATGACAATTAAATAGAGTCTTCCTAAACATGAAAATCCTTGATCATTCCTCTACTTGTGATGCAGTCATTTTAGAAGAACCAATTCATGAATGTCCAAAAAATTTGATTCGTAGTTTTCCTAAAAAATCTCCTCCTAGAGCGAATATCATAGTGCTAGAACATGGCAACAATAGTAATGTGTCTTCCTTAGATAAAAAGGTAATTCTTGATTGCCCTTTATTAGAGATACATCGAACCAAGACCGCTGAGGTTATGAATATGCAAGTGTCCATTAGACCCCCCTCAATCAATGGACCTCATACATACCCTGTGAGACATCCTAAGAACCCTCTAATTCTCTACCCATCTTCACACAAACAACAAACTCAAAATCAACCTGAACTCATCCTTTATCCACCTTCAAACAAACCTTCAACTCAAAATAAGCTTGAACTTGTCCTTTACCCACCTATGAACAATGTTTCACAACAACTGAGTCATAATACCATTGCTCATACATACCCCACTAGAAACAATCCATGACTGCCACAACCCACCCCAACACCATTACCTTTTCCTAATCCCATTTTTCCTAGAGATCCTCGATTTACTCCAATGTATGATCTTGTTGAACAACTTAAGAATACTCTTGCCAAGATATCCTTATGGGATTTAATTCAAAATTCACCTAACTATCACACTATGCTTCAAATGGCCTTACAAAAAATTCCCGTCCCTTCTAATGTGCAACCAATTGACATAGCAACGATCATTCCACTAGTACAAAAACAACAATATATGACTAAATAAACTACTAAAAATTGTATATAAATGACTAATTTTGGTCACGTGACCATTAGTAGTTTATTGCCGGTCATTTATAATATGACCAAATTTATGACTAAACTATTTTATTCATTTATCTAGTCACTGATTTGGTCATTGATTTGTTCATTTATTTAGTCATTGTTTTAGTCATTAATTTAGTCATTGATCGTTGGTAATTGGTCAGTTATTTAGTCATGGTAGTGATTTATTTATTCATATATTTAGTTATTAATTTATTCATATATTTAGTCATTAATTTAGTCATTGATTATTGTTAACTAGTCATTTATTTAGTCATGGTTTAGTCATGTTAATCATTTATTTAGTCATTTATGAACTAATGCTTTTAGATGTGTATGCAAACTCTTATGTTTGGAGAATGTTATTACAATAACTAGTCTATGAAATTGCAAACCAGGAGAAAATTTTGTTGTGATTGAATAATATAGAACTTTAAAGCTCTTATGTTATTAAAACTTCAACAAATTTGGGATTGAAACAACATTGGAAAATAATTCTCTATATATTCAAACTATATATAAAATATGTTACAAAGAACTCTATATAGAGAGTTTTGAATACAAAATCTTTTGTAGTATGCAAACTGTTGATTTATTATATTTTTAAAATTGAAAAAAAACTAAAACTAAATGGTGTGAATGTATGTCTTCAGTGATGCCACTATTGCACATGAAATGGGTAGCAAATGCTTCTAGTAAGGCACTAGTTTTGTATTTTCTCCTTGCTCTATACCTATCCACAATAAAAAATAAACATATTACTAGGTAGCATAAACAACGAATATCTTAAAAGTAGATACCTATAAGCATTATAGTAAGTCTAATAAATAAAAATGCATAGAATTAATGATATTACAAAAGAAATACATTTGCAAAAGAATTAATATCAGTGTAATATCTTAAATATTACTAGCTTATCAGAGCAATATCTCCTTGCTATGTACTATCCATAAACATATTACTAAATAGCTATAAACAATGAATATCTTAAATGCAGATACCCATAAGCATTAGAGTAAGTCTAATAAATAAAAATACATAGAATTAATGATATTGCAAAAGAATAAATATCAAAGTAATATCTTAAATATATTACTAGATTATCAAAGTAAGTCTAATAAATAAAAAATGCATAGAATTAGTGATATTGCAAAAGAAATGTATTTGCAAAAAAAATAATCTCTACTTTTTCTATTTTTTATTCAATTATTATATTATTCTTTAAATCAAATCACCACAATATCTTGAAAACTTAAATTTCATTCTAAATTTAAATTAAATTCTAATTTATAATTTAACAATTACTAATTTAGATATAAAAGCAACCTTTCTTTTTTAGTTTTTATTTTCTAATGAAAAAGAAAAACTAAAAAAAATATTAGAATGTCTCTTTATAACTAAAATTCTATTGTAATAAAATTATTTAAGAAAAACTAAAAACTTAAGTTTCATTCTAAATTTAAATTAAATTCTAATTTATAATTTAACAATTATTAATTTAGATATAAAAACAACCTTTCTTTTTTACTTTTTCTTTTCTAATGAAAAAGAAAAACTAAAAAAGAAAGATTGCTTCAAAAAAGCTAAGCTAGTAATAAAATTATTTAAGAAAAACTAAAAAAAATATTAGAATGTCTCTTTATAACTAAAATTTCATTCTAAATTTAAATTAAATTCTAATTTCTAATTTAACAATTACTAATTTAGATATAAAAGCAACCTTTCTTTTTTAGTTTTTCTTTTCTAATGAAAAAAAAAGAAGATTGCTTCAAAAGTTAACTAAGCTAGTAATAAAATTATTTAAGAAAAACTAAAAAAAGTATTAGAATGTCTCTTGATAACTAAAACTAAAATTCTATTGTAATAAAATTATTTAAGAAAAACTAAAAACATAAATTTCATTCTAAATTTAAATTAAATTCTAATTTCTAATTTAACAATTACTAATTTAGATAAAAAAGCAACCTTTATTTTTTAATTTTTCTTTTCTAATGAAAAAGAAAAACTAAAAAAAAAAGATTGCTTCTAAAAAACTAAGCTAGTAATAAAATTATTTAAGAAAAACTAAAACCTTAAAAAAAAACTTAAATGTATATTATCCGTAGTGACTGCAACCATGAATGGAAGATACATTCTGAAGCTGTGAATGTGCTCAAAATAGATTATTGAAAGCATTGTGAGAATACAATGGGTTCAAGAATACAAGCCTAGATTATTTACAAAATCTACTTCAAGAACAAAATCTGAAAATGAATGAAAATAGGCTAGAGATTTCAGTAAATGCCAAAAGTTGTGATATTAAGTGGAAAGAAGCTGAAACAAAGCCCTCTATTAAAATCAAGATTTCCAATAAATATAATAATTTTCTCAGTTACGAAGGTGCTCTCTGGGAATTCAGACACACTTTGGCTACTCCTGTCCAATCTGTCATTCATCCCATTCACAATCACACACTTTACTTGGATGAAAAGCATAAAAGAAAAACAAAGAAAGAATTTTAGGGCATGCCATTTATATAATTTTTGGAGTTTCCTTTGTGGAAACGTCAAGTATACAAAGGTTTGTTTTATTGAGTATTGGGTCTCTACCACACACCCATGAGGAAGATAAAATGAATATAAAGAAAAATACCCAGAATGCTATGAAGGTCACAACCATTAGAACACAAAAAGCCCTAAAAATAATGAAAATAGTAAGATGAGAGTGCAAAGTTTTACATTTTCTACAGAAAGAAAGTAACCCATCAAGATTTGTTACTTCATTTCTTTACTTCATTTGATTTTGATTTCAAAATTAAATCTATCACTTTTAAATATATTATAGTATTACATTTATATTATAATATAAATATTATATTATATTATAATATAAATATTATATTATATTATAATATAAATATTATATTATATTATAATATAACAATTATATTATATTATTATATATTATATTATATATATAATAATAATATAATATTAGTATTTAATATAATATAATATCATATTATATTATAATTTATTATTATAATATATTGTATTGTAATATAATATATTATTATTATTATTATATTATATTATAATACAATACACTCCCTCAATTCAATTTTTTTTTAATTAACCACTTTAATGTCATATTGTCTAATTTTTATGTGTGACTAATTATTTAGTCATTTTAATTTGTTGGACTAATTATTTAGTCATCTTTATTTGTGTTTTGAAATGAAAGCCCTCAAAATACAATTGGATTGTTTAAATAATATTTTATTAGTGAAATTGACCACAATTGCTCTTTGATACATTTGACATGCTAACACAATAGGAAAATCAAATTGGCTTCAAATCATAGTTAAAAACATTAATGATTCATTAACATAATGAGTAATAAAAGTTAAAGAATGTAAATGTTAATTTTTTTAATAAAATATGTGAAGGCCTTAAGACTGCACCGAGAGCCAATGCCTTCCATGCAATAGGTATTTTTGGTGCATCAAGCAACCTAGGTGGCCAAATGTCCTGCTTAGGTAGGGGTCCCATGAGGGGGGATTAAGCTCTATGGATTATGATCAAATTCGAAAGAAAAAAGAATAGAGTAATAGTCATTTATTTAGTCATTAATTTAGTCAATTATTTATTCATTTATTTAGTCATTTTTATTTGTCCAATATTAGTCATTTATTTAGTCATTTAGTTGTGATTTTACCTAATGACCAAATTAGTCATTTATTTTCCAAATTCTACTAGTGTTAGTCACCTGACTAAAAGTTTTAGTCACGTAGTCATTTATTTGTCAAATTCTACTAGTGTTCAAGGATTGAATTTTGATATTGTTTTCCACCAAAGTGAACTCCCCCCTTTGGAAGTGCAAAAACAAAATGACGCATTCATGATCATAACTCAATACAAACAAAAAGGGATAAAAATAACTCTTGTAGATATTGGCTCAACCCTTAATGTGTGTAGTGTAGGCCTTCTAGATAGGCTTGGCATTGATAATTCAAATATTCAACCTAGTTGTTTATCCATTAAGGGATTTGACAATGTTGAAAATAAACTGCTCAGGGTGATCATTCTACCTATTACAGTTGGAGTGGCCACATTGAAAACACCAATCCATGTTATGCCTCATGAAATTTCATGTAATCTTTTCTTAAGCAGACCATGGATTGATGCAATGAATGGGGTTCCTTCTACTCTTCATCGTAAAATGAAATACATCTACAACAACAAAGTATACACCCTTGATGCTAACCTTGAACCTTATAGTGTCTTACAACTTGAGAAAAACAAATAAAATCCCTTGACACCATTCACACCAACCACACAAGTGGAACCCATACAACAAAAAACACCACACGAAGCTATTAGATGATGATTGGTGTTCTTTAGATTTCACACCAACATTCATGGGTGAGTACAATATCATCAATAAAGATTCAGATAAGGGACACGACAAAGCTATAATGTCAAAAAAAACTCAGATGACCCTTCCAAAGCATCCACCTCAATCACTTCAGAACACACGACAACAAATTACACAACCTTTGACGAACTTAACCACAAACACCCACCCGATTCCAAAGCAATGAAAAAGATTTATGGAAAAGGTTATGAGCTTATGAAATGACTTGGCTACAGTGGAAAAGGATGTGGTGCTAGAGAACAAGGTATATGTGTCCCCATCAATCCTCAGATGCAAGAAATGACTCATGCTATTTTTTATTGTCCTTTGATAGAAATCACCAAGCCTTCACTCAACATTAACCCTATCACACAACATTCCTCTAAGCCAACCTTAACCATGGTGCATCTTGAACTGATTGACACTAGTGGTCTAGATCATTCTCCTTTGCAATTAATTAAAAAATGAAACAAATCTTCGCCTAATATAAATGTCATCTCGCAAAACACTAATGACTTGAATTCGTTAGATTCTACACCCTCCTACAAAGGCAGGAACAAAATCTCGCATCTAAAGATTCTTGCATAAGTATGACATCTTGTACTAAGCAAGAAATATATTTTTCACCAACTACATAAACAACTTCTACCACTGATCAAGAGGGTATTTTGGCGAGACTCCTCCAAGATCACTTGATATCCTTTCCTCTAAGAACTTGAAAGAAATTTTATTACAAGATATCATTTCGTGCATATCATAGAGTTCATGGTCATTCCACTAATGAATGTAAGGCTTTGAGTAGTAAAATCCAACATCTTAAGGATTTTGGTGTTCTTCCTTATGTGGGGGCACCCAACTCCTCTAATTGATACTGATTTTCACTCTAGCATGCACTTCATTAATCATTTTGGCTCACCTTTGTCCTACACTAAGTGGGGGAAAGGGGTTAAGTAGCCTTGTCTTTGTATGTCACTTGTCGTTGTCTCTTTTGGCTATCTGTTAACCTTTCATGACCATATAAGAGCAAGCTTGGGATGTGGACGACATGCCTTAAGTTGGCTCACATGTGACATACTACCTTTTTGATGACATAGCTTATTAGAAACATATGACTTGGCATAGGGATTTCCAACTAAGCTCTCATGTCTCCTTCTACTTTAAAGCAATTACTCATAGTAATGGTGTTCGCAACCGCTTTAGAGTGGGGGCATATGTTGACACTCACATTTAATTGTGCGATATGTTCTCTTTTTGGTGGTGTCATTTGGCTTGATTCCCTCCAAGAGAATGATACTTATTTGACATATCCTCTCTTGGAGACATTAAGCACAATGTCCCGTAAGATGAGACTTCACACAAACTAAGAAGAATCCCTTTGAACATTCCTTGCACTATTTTTCATTGACAATGTCTATGAGTGTCAAGAATATGAATTTTTTCTTACCTCATAGAGCTCAAAGATCATTTTTCATGTGGTGCCTTATTAAAGTTATCAAGAGGTATAAGTTTGGTATGGTTGAGCGGGAAGCCCATTCTGAGGCATGACTTTCCCCATAGCCACCTGCGTGTGTGTGAGTGCATACCAACCATGAGTGTATGTTTCTCACCTTTTTTAGGACTTTTCATCTGGTGGACAACCAAGAGTTCTTTCACCTCAAAGTGAGTATTTATTTTGGACAAACAACCTAGATCTGATCCACAACGTGTTGGACAAACAGTCAAAGCTTGATCCACCTTTTTATTTTTCCCCTTCTCTTCCTTCTAGTTCTTGCCATTGTATGATCATGTATCTTGTTCTGCTACAAGCCATTTACTTTGTGTGTGTCCTTTTGCACTTATGTCGATTTGACTTAGGATCTTGGATCCTGGGGGCTCGTGTAACCTCCATTGATCTTTGTCATCTTAGACCATCCACATTGGTATGATTGGATATCTTCTTGAATGTCTACTTTAGTGTGAGTTTGAAGCAAGTTCATCCTCTCACTAAAGTGGGGGCTTAATGTGTTGCCAAAAAGTGTATACCTTGCTTGATATGGGAATAATTGATGATAAATTGGACTTAATGAGGCCTTGGTTTAGTTTTATGAGGTTTTTTACACATCCGCATTAGGTCTTGGACCCTTGTCAATGCATTTATTGATGTCTTGTAAAAGTGTTGTAAAGTTTTGTAAGAAGACTTTCACACTTCTCTAGACTTAATGAACCCATTTCCCCTTAATTCAACAATATAAAATGTATCTAATTGCATTATCACATTAATCTAGAAGGCTTGTAAACTAAATTTTACTTTAATATAGTGTTGTAATGTGTCCTACATATTCACATTGGATGTGCTTTTCTAGGCTATGTGGACCTCATTTTAATGATGTAAAATGCATTTAATCACACTTTCACATTGATTTTTGTGTCCCAAGCCCTAATTAATCTTTACATCATCATTAATAGGCTCCTATGACCCCATATTGTGCATCTCGAGGATTAATTTGATCAAATACCTAATAAAATCACCATACAAACCTAATTTATGCATTCCTTGACAATCCAGTTGGAAAAAGGATCCCTGTGGGACTAAGTCACCCATCGAGGAAAATGAGTCCCTGCCAAGTGGGACTAAGTCACCCATCTAGGAAAATGAGTCCCTACTAGGTGGGAGTAAGTCGCCCAACATGGAAAATTATTCCCATTTGGGTCATTTTCGAGGTTTGAGCAGGAAAATTTATTTTTTAAGTATATTATCATTTCATGTCAGCCTTGGGGATCAAATTAATGGGAAAATTAGGTGGATTTCCTATAAATAGAAACCTATAAACCATAATTAACAACACATTCATCTTATTCATCATTTATCTTCTACCTCAAGTCAAGCAAGCTAGGGTTTTATCATTTCAAGTCATCAAGATAGCTTTCTAGGACATTCAAGGGTAGATTTTTCATCTATTGCTGCAAAAATTCAAGATCAATCATCATGGAAAGTCTCTAACTCCATTGTTTAATGATTCATTACATTATTTCTTCATTTTGGTTTAATTACCTAAAAAGGGGTTTGACCAAGGAAAACTCCCATGCCCTAACACCCAACATTTCTTCTTCTTTTCTTGTGTATTTGTAGATTTAGGTACATTGAAGACTTGAAAATGATTAAAGATTAAGTTGCAAACTTGTTCAGGTCATCTCCTTGTTGGCTAGGTCAATATATCCACAAAAAGTCTCCTATAGTGCCAAAAATCAAACTTTCAGAAGTAGACACCTGTTGGGAATCAAAGTACAAACTGAGGGCTTTCATTTCCACTTTCAAATTTTTAGAAATTCAAAAGTGGACTTAGTTGCCAACAATGGAAGATTAGTCTTGATGAAAATGTATTCCGGTGATTTATGTAGATTTAGACACCCATTTGGATGAAACGGTCTCTAGAGCAATTTTTCTAGATCTGTGACTAAGTCGCTCAGATTGGCACAAGTGTCCCAGTCGACTTTTGCATCAAGTTTTTTAGGATTCCAGACCTTCATTCCATCCCTTTTAAACTTCTAGGTGCACACATTCTATTTCATAGCTTTTTGTGTAGTTTTATTTGCATTTGGAGGCCATTTATCACATAATGTGTTTTCCAACATCTTACTTTTCTTAGGTTTTGCATTAATGATCAATAGTCTTTATTAGTTTACTGCATTTAGATCATTCCATTTAGAGATACTTCATTCATATTAGCATTAATCTTGAGTGTATCCCTAAATTTATATGGGTTAGTTTTCTCCTTTTAGGTGAAAAACAAAGAAGTGAAAGGGAGCGTTTACCTATTGTTGATTCCAAAAATTGGCATGGTAACAACCCTTTGTGGGAAAATCAGTTTATGGGGGACTTATTGCACTAAATTGAGTGACCTCCAGATTTTTAAAGAAGTTGGCTTCTTCTATAATTGGGGTTTTGGAATAGGAAACAAAAGCAGATATAAAAATAAAGAATCTAAGTAAGGCGATGCACGAGAATATAGATAAAAGGCATGATAAACCTATCTTTTGGATATGATCTAAGGGCCTACTTAGCAAGTTAGCATGTCCTAGAATAACATAAATTAAAGATTTTATCATGAAAAACTCATTCAATGACATAAAATAATTTTCACACCCATTTACTGAAAGAAGAGTCAAAAGACATGATCTAAACCAACAAACTTGCATTCAAATTATGGAAGTACGACAAATAAACCATTCAAACAATAATGAAATAGTATAAATTTTTTCAATAGCATAAGAAATAGAGAGGCTGAATAATGGCATAGTCTATGAGTTCTTGCAATAATCTAAACAATAAAAAGGCCTGCTCTCTCCAAAAATCCTGTAATTCTAGAACTAGTGAAACTTGAAAAATATGTAGCATGTAATTTTCCAACTCATAACCTAGAACCCCTCTTTAGAAGCAAAGAGAAGTATTTATAGTGATCCTTCCACTACTAGCGAGTAGTAACTAAAAAGATTTAGAATCCTGAGTAATGATGTCGAGACAATGATTTCCCTTGGTCATTGTAACAAAAAATATTCAAGCCATAACATTTGGTCGCTCTCTATTCAAGTGCATCCCTTGCAAATGATGGCAGTGATCCCAACAAATTATCGTGTAGACAAGTGTTGCCTCCTTGGATAGGCAGTTAGAACACATGGAAGCATATCACAACCCTTTTTTTACTTCATTCCTTGCACCAAAGACACATGCACTGAAGGGACGCGTGGCAACATTTCGCTGCCCGCGATTGATTTACCCTTCCTTTATTGAAAGCTTGCACTGAGATGACATGAAGCAATAATGCTTGATAGATTCTGCCTTTGGGGTCTATCAAATCTTTATGTGAATGGGAGCTATGTGGCATGTGGGTGGGGACCGATGAGGAGGTGGAATGAAGTAATCAAAATAACCCGCGGTGAAGACATGTGGGAGCATAGTAGGGGCTGATAGAAGAGCAAGGAGAAAATTCCTTTAGAGAGAAATGAGCGGACACGTGGCAGAGGCCATGGTGACTATCAAAAGGGGGTCGAAGATATTTATTTGAAGGAATGGGCCGGTACTTAGCCAAAAATAAAACCCAAAGGGAGCATGGTGAATTTCATATTCACAACTTCTGGCAACTATTAGGGCGTTTCACTTAGAGAAATGAGGAAACCAAAATTTTCTTTGGTTCACAGACCAAAGTGCCATCCATTGGTGACATAATTAGAGCTTGGAAAGGGCTACTTTCAGGGGTGGCCAGTCATCTTCAGATGGTCTCACTATATTGCACAGATTTTCATGTGCTCCACCTAGGTCAAGCATTTCTTTATAAGGAAGTACCTCATGTAAATCATCCTTGCCTCACAATGGAAAACTAGTTGTGCAAGTGGATGAATAACATCTTCAATGTCTGATGCGGTAGGAGGATGGATGAAACTCTTGAAAGTGGCTAGGTCTTGGTCCTTTTCTTCAATTCTTTCTACAATCTGCTTGGCTGTGGCGATCGGCCCATCTTCAAGAAATGGGGACAACAGACCCATCTCACTCAGGTGGGAGAAATTTTCCAACATGCCTTCCATTTTTTGGTTCAAAGTAGTTGCGACATCTTTAGTTCATGAGAAGGTCCAGTGGAAATGGATGAACTTGTTTTTCGTTTGGGTAGTAATATTTTGATCCTCTATCCCTGCTTTGGCCAGGTCTTCATCAAAGATCGTATATAGTTTGCTAAGAAAATTCTTTGCTTCAGGAACATTCTCTGTGATGAACTGTGGGAATTGCTCAATTGTTCTATGAACCTCCTGGCTCAATTTTGTTGCCTTTGAGATGAACCAAAGCATTGGTTGCAGTGTTCGGAAAAAGGCTTTAACCTTTTCCCAATAAGAAATATATAGTTGTCGAGCTAATGGGATGAGGTCTGGTTGCGAAGAAGAGGCTTGGAAAGAGCTCTTTAGAGAGGTGATCTTTGTATATTTGAATTGAAAACCCTTGTTAATTCTACAGTTCTCTTTTTTGTGGATGTTAGTTGCTCCCCGAAGCTACTTATCTCTTTATACCTAATCTCCTTGGCTCAGGCATGGTTCACCAATACTGTGTCAAGAGAGGACTTTGTCTCTTGGAGCTCCTTTTCTAATTGGGCCTTTCGGCCTTCAAATTCCATATGATTATTTTCTAATTCCTACTCATATTGAGTGCGTTGAGTTGCTAACTCTTTATCCTTTTGTTGCAGATTTTTCTCTGCCAAGGTCAATTGGCTTTGATATTTTTGGTTCCTTGCTTGTAGCTTATTGAGTAGTGTGGGGTCAATGGATTGGGACTTATTGAGAAACTCTTAGACTTCTCTCTGCTCCAACTCTTCTGCTCACACTTTCTCAGACTAGTGCACAACTTCTACTTCTAGTGATTTTTCTTTTGTTTCTAGAAAATTAACCCTTTCTTTCACAAGCTTTAGTTGCTCCTTTTTCTTCAATTGATGGCTAGAATTTAGGAAGGTTGTTGTCACCACCCAATACATTTCCTCCATGAGTTCTACGTTATCCTATGGTTGGGCTATGACCAAATCAAGCCCCATGGCATACATGTGGTAATTACCCAACAACATCTCACCTTGTGGTCTGGCAACATTTAGGTACATGGTGGTGAAATTCAACATTTGTTGCACTTCATTGTAAACTATATACACCTTAGACTCTACCTCCTTTTTATCATCCTTCACTTTTTGCTTTTGGATCCTAAGGGCTCACATTTTCTTTGTGGCTTCTCCCTGGGATATGAATTCAGATGGAAAATGAACTAGTCCACTAGCAATAGGTGCACCAAGAGGTAGGGAAAAAAGGAATACAAGTGTAGAAGGCCCCTATGTGTTCCTTGGTGGGAGATTGACAATTTTCAGGGAGAAAAAGGGAACCTGCCATAGTTCGGTTTATGAACTGGAAGAAGGGCTCATCAGTTGCTGCGATGATGCATTAGTTATAATTGAGTCCATTTGCTTGGCATACTGGGTCATACCCGAGGTAGCAAAGGAAATAGGGGTACCAATGGTGGTTGTGCTTTTAGAAAGAGAGGTGAGGAGAGATTGAGCAACGACAACTGGTGTTAAGGTTCACAAAGGCTTTAAGATAGATGGCCCAGTTTGGGTGAATTGGGAGAAACCTCCTGCAAACATTGTGGTAGGGGTAGATAAAGTAGGGCCAACACTTGTTGTAAGGGGCGCTGTGGAAATGGAAGAGGATACCAAAGATTGGGAAGTAAGAAAATCAAAAGCGAATATTACCTATTGACTGGATTATGGTGGTGGTTAGCTCGTTGTTGGATCCTTACTTACTTCGAGCTCTTGTTGTGAGCACTTGGCTTGTGGTGGCTCCTTGTGAACCTTCTCCTAGAATAGCTTCCACACACTTTCATTTAGTGGGCAAGGTGTTTCCCACTTCTATAATCTCTAGTTGTCATTGCTAGGGAACTCTTTTTTTTCGAGGCCTAGGTGATTGTTTGTGAGGCTCATGACATATTCAGTCGCACATTTGAAGAAACATAGGTAGTCTACCTTATAGACTTCCTCTTTTTTTGGGCAGAGGACTGATGTCTCAACTTCCTCTTCTTCCTACTCTTCTCCTTCAATGGGGTCGTCGCCTCCACTAGTGCTTGAGTTAGAAGCAAGGTGTTCATCATCCCAAAGCTTATTAAACCATTCATCCTCCTTTACGCTTTCATAAGGTGCATCAAGTTGGTTTGTTTCTTGGAAATACACCCAAAAGGCTCTAATCCTTTCATTAGTCCATTCTTCTTCATTCCTCAACTTATTGTATAGAGCTCTTCCCATCTTGCAGTTATTGTCATAATCTTCCACAACAAAATAGAACATATGCCATGGTAGCCTACTATCTTCTGTGGGGATATGAATTAGGTCAACCAAAAATTCATCTTCATGCTCTAGCGAGTTGTGCCTCTGCTCCCAATAAGGCCGAGGGTTGTGAGTTACCTTGAGATGCTCCTACGAAATATCATTAAAAGGGTTGTAATCCCACTTGTCGTAGATCATTACCAACCCTAAATGAGTCAGCTTATCCTATAATTGTAGGTGTGTCTACTTATTTTTCATGGCCATTTTTTTGAAGCTTTGCAGGCAGGCAAAGAATTCCTTCCTCTTGACCTTTTTCTGAGTGCAAAAGGTAATATCAACAATGCATTATTGCCAGAACAATTCAAGGGCCAACACTCGATTATTCACACATGTGGGAAGGAAGAATGGTTCCTCAGTGAAGCCTCACATTCGGATGAATGTAAAATCCGCTCCAAAAAACCAATCACATCTAGGAGTGAAGTTCTGCATATACTCTATATGAGTTAAGGTGAGCCAATTAATACCCTCCTCCCCTTGCAAATCTTGCAAAATCAAAGTCAAGAAATAATCTGAAAATGTGTAATAATTAAAAGTAGAAGAGAGGAGAGGGGTCCTCATAGAAATTGGTTTTTTCCTTTTCTTTTTGTCAAAGATAGGCAACTTCACCCGCTTATCAAAGAAATCAGGGTTTTGATACAAAAACATATGAGCAAGATAGGAGAGAAATTTGAACTTTTATTCAACTTGGTACTTGTTAATTTTCTCTATCATTTTCTTTGAGACGAATTCTACAAAATCATACTAGAAGTAAGATCATTTTCTGTGAAATTGGAAAGCCAGGCCCAATTGAAAAGTTTGTACCTCTTGGTTGGTGTCCAAACCGAAAACAAATTCCATCATTGAAAAGGCATCTTGCGAGTCTTGAAAGTGTCGTGTGACACAGGAATTGTTGGTGGTTTGCTTGGATCCTTTGGGTTTCATCGTTATAAAATTCTAGAGCCTTATCCCTGATGCTCCATATATGATCCCCCTATTTAAGAGTGAATCTATCCACTTCCATCCCTCTTTGTATAGGATCTAGAATACTCAAAATATTCTAGATGGTAGTCGGGTTGATGTTGAATAATAGAGTCCGACCCTCAATAGTGTTGGCACTTGGGTTGAAACACTTAATGGCCACATCGACTAATTCTAGGTAGTAGTGGACAGATGGGACCATATATTGAGGAAGACCACTGATCATAAATTTTCTACAGTAGACATTTCCCTTTTGGACACCTTCATTCTTTCATTGGCTACTTGCCTCAATCCTTTAGGTTTCTTTGCAATACATTATCCCTAACTTCCTGAATTAAGCTATGGTCTCTGTAGTTTTTGGGCTTGTCCAATTCCCTTGTGTTTTCCCATCTTGGCTTATTAGGAATACCTGGTGCAGCATAAGAAATATTCTCAAAGACATTAACGGTTGGTGCTCCTTGCATAGATTTAGCTAAGCTTTGCATCGTTACTTGCCTAACTTCTTGGCTTGAACTTTCTGCCATTGTTAATTTGTGAGAAGCTTTTTGCTTTAGCTTAATTTTTCCTACAACTTTACTTCAGCTCTGGCTATGTGCTAGGAATTGCTTTTGCTCTAGGACGCATATTTGAAAAGACCTTTAAGTGCCTAATTTTTTTGCATGCAATACTTAGCTATTTTCTCTCAAGGTGGTAGATGAGAGTTACCTTTTTTGCATTTACTTCGGCATGTACTACCAACCCCTTGGCTTGTGTGAGATGAATTACTTGCCATTTTGATTTGATAAGAATTCATAAATATAATTAGCAACCGTATTGTATAGTGTGATTTTCTTGGAACTTGAGTTGATGCATTGCTAGCAACTTAAGCATTTGTATGCGTTGGCAATTAATATCCCAAAAGGAATGATTAAGCCAAAGATGTGATTAACAATTGAAAAGATATGAGCTCTACCTCATAATAAGAAAAACACTTGGAGAATGACACCTCAGTCCTTGGCCATGCATAACGCTACCGATTGTTGCCACTAGCTTAGGCTAATTAATTAGCCCTTATTATTTTTGCACACAACAAACTGTACTCAGCAGACACAACTGGGTGGGAAATTCAAACAAGCCTGGGCACAAATTTCAAGTTGGTACTTGATTAACATCGCGTTTATGGAAAGCAGATTACCACACCTTTCCTTGCTTTTTCTATAAATAGGCATCTAAGCAGTAGCGAAATCACACTTAGTGATTTGATCAGAATTGGTATTAGGTAATTGGTTTAACAGTTTAGCATTTGCAGTCGTGTAGCATTCTCATAGGCTAGACTTAGGTGCTTTACAGAGATAGTTTTAAGGTATTTGAAGGGATTCCAACAAGATGAACACCCCAATTAGGCTAGTGTCACATAAGTCTCAGATAGCTTTCTTAGGTGAGATTTCTACTAGGCGCTTAAAAAGGATGATGAAGAACAAGCACTTGTTGTCAATCATAGCCATAAAATGTGTCTTGGGATGAGACTGCCTTGAGTATGAGGATATATATAGAGTTAACACTGACATGTGCTCACACTTTATTGCCTCCATGCTGGATATAGGAATTCCCAAGCCTTTGATTTTGCATCTGGTAAAGGAAATTTTCCCCAAGAAGTACCTAAACGGCCTTGGGAAGGTTGTTGCAAACATTGCACATGGGGAAATTTTGACTGCAAGCAACCTTCAAAGGTTCATAGAAGAGGACGTGTTCATGCCGTGGCTGCCATTTCTAAGCGGATTTTGCCTCTAGTCACAAGATGAGCACCGCCAGAGGGTCACTCGAGCCTACCATTTCTTGTTTTGTATCTACAACATGATGTCGTTCTATGACATCGACTGGTACATAGACTTTAGGAACCTAGTGTTCCCTCTGCTTTCTTTTGCTCCATTGATGTTGTTGTTGCTGCTGATAATGCCCCTATGGATGAGGATATTATGGACATTGTTATTGATACATCCATTGTTGCTTCCTTATGCTCCAACATTCTCGCCAATACATTATCCTTATTTTGTTCTGGATTATAATCTCTAATGAGAAATATGGCTCCATGGGCAAATGCCCTTGTCATAATGAATTCGACAATGTATTGATGATGAGTATACAATGCAGCTTGGGTAGTAAAATCTTGTGCTATGAATGCATAGGCAGGTAAAGAATACATGTGTTGAGCTACCAAGGAGGTAACAACTCCCAAAGAAGCTAGAGCAAGACCTAATTGAAAGTGAAGAGAATTATTGATTGTGTTGTAAAGACCCTTATGCCCGCGTCCTAATAAGCCTCCCGGAGGAATATGTGCTTCTAAAATATCTTTTATACTGTGTCCAATCCCAAAATTGGTTCTATACATATGACCAGCAATGAAGAAAACAAATGCAATAGCTAAATGATGATGAGCGATATCAGTTAGCCACAAACTTTGAGTTTGTGGGTGAAATCCTCCGAGAAGAGTTAGAATAGCAGTTCCCGGCCCTTGAGAGGTACCAAATAAATGACTACTGGAATCAGGATTTTGAGCATAAAGACTCCACTGACCTGTAAAAAGTGGTTCCAAACCTTGGGGATATGGTAATACATTCAAGAAATTATCAAAAAATCTTATAGTGATTAGTCTATTTTTTGTATACATGCTTGAAAAAGGCTTTTCATAAAATATATAAAAGAAGTAGAATAGGCTTATATACTTTTGGAAGCATGGCCTTTGAGCCATTTTGAAAATGTAAATATCAAAGCATATGTAATGAATGTTAGAGTAATAAGTTGTTTTACTTAATTAATTACATCACATTGATTAATTAATTAAGTCACTTATTCCTCTTTATTACTTAAGCTAAACTTAGGCACATTAATAATTAATTATTAATTATTAAGCATGCACACTAGGGTTTCCCTTTTTAGGGTTTCGTGATCTCCTTCATAAGGATTGATCACTTTGTAATAATTGATTCTCTTAATGCATTTTTACTGAGAGGTTTTACAGAGAACAACTTTTTCGGTTCTTCTTCATATCTTTTGCATGTGACAGGTATCCATCTTGCATGCAGGTGATCTTGGATTCTAACATGGTATCAGAGCTCCAGACCTGTAGCTGCCTGTTCGTGATTTGAAGATATGGCCTCTTTGTGAGTTTTGGGTGCAAGGGTTTCCACATGCAATTTTTTGATTGAATCTGGGGGTAGCCTAATTTTTTGGGCATTTTGGGACAAAACGGACCTCACCATTGAGTCCACAGCGCCCAAAAACCCCCATTTTCATATAAAATTTGTCTATTTTGGTGCAAGTTGGTCGAGAAGGCAAATTTTTTTTGTCTGGGAGGCCGTACGGCCTCCCAGCACGCAGATCGATGCAAAAATTTCAAAAAAAAATTAAAAAAATTGGATTTTTTGTTGAAAATTGGAGCGCGGCCAGTTATGAGGAAATCGCCGCCAAGCGGCCACCGGGCGCTACCGCCCCGGTGGCAACCCTCACCCACCGCCGCTCTCTCCCAGCCTTCTGCGCCTCCGGCGGCCAACAGCCCGCCACCCGCCCGCCTCCAGCCTCCGCCGCCGCTCTCCACCAGCCCCCGAGGGCTTCTCCGCCAGAACCCCTGGTCATATGGAGGACCGGGGGCCATGCAATCAAACGGCCGGCCAGGGAATATTCCGAGAACTGCAGAATAAACCGGCGACATGCAGATTTTTCCGGCAGCCGAAAAATTTTTGCAGGAGGGGTGTTTTTTTTGCTGCGACGGCCAGACGGGCGTCAAATTTATGCTCGCATTTTGATGACGTCAGCATGACGTCAGGATGACGTCAGCCGTACGGCACCCCTCTTTGCCCTCCTAACCCTAGTTTTTTCCTAAAAGAGCAGTTTTTTTCTTTTGGCCATAACTTGGGCATACGGTATCGAAATCGGGCAAACGAGATATCGCCGGAAAGCTGGTTCCGAGCACTTTCCAGTAGTGCTGTTTATTTTTCAGTATTTTACTGTTTTCATGCATTTATTTCTGTTTGAAGTCAGATGTTGTTTTTGGACTTCCGAGCTCATAACTTTTTGCCACGATGTCCAATTTTTGCCTCGTTTGCGGTGTTGGAAAGGTATTGAGGAGCTCTATGTTGCTGTCCATGCACTTTTTCTGTATCTTTTCCAGGTTTATGCATGTTGTCCTATTTAAACATTGTAGACATTATGGACTCGTTTGCATGTATTTCTCTTTTGTAAACGCACTGAGATAAAGTGCCTCAGCATTGTATGTGTTGTAATTGGACTTCTTGCACATCATTTTGTGCCATATTTTGTACTCGCACTGTATTATAAAGTGCCATGGGGGGTTGTGTAGTGCCTTTGTTTTGCCATCACACCTTTGTCCGGTGAGTGTCCCTCCACAACAACAGTGGATCCATATGATTCCAACCTCATATGTGTGCTTTGTTTTGCACACCACTTTTTCAGTTGCAAGTGCTTTCTTGTGCACTTTCAGATGCTCTTGGTTCCTCTTCTGCACTACTTTCTGGCATTCAGTTTCAGTTTACCTGTCACGCCTCTCCCTTTTTCAGCATTATGGGGGGGTTTCTACTGTTGGTGTTAATGCTTCTTTGGTTTCGCCTTGGAAGGGATCTTCCATTCTCTGTTGATTAGTGTTCTTCAGACTATTGGTACTTGTGCCATCTGTATCTTCGTTCTAGATGTTTTGCCTTTGTTTGCCATCTGATTCGAGTAGTGTCGTTGGGGGCACTCATGCAGATTGTTGTCTTCTTGATCCTGATCATCATATCTTCAGAGGAGGTTCTTCGGCACCGTAGCAGTCATCTTTTGACAGAGTTTGCAGCTTCTTCATGCTTCTGTGATGTTCTACATGTTCTTCTTTTTCAGGACATTTCCTTGATTTGGAGGCTTTTCAGTCCTTCAATCGCCTTTGATCTCTTTTTGGAGTAGAGTTTTGTTCCCACGAGGTTTTCTCTATTTCTCCACTTTATAGAGATCTTCTGTTTGTACATGGGTACCTTACTTGGCCTTGTTTGTCGGGACCCATCTTTGTTTTCATGCATCTTTTTCTAGTGTTTTAGCTACTTCCTAAGTTCATCTTAAGGGGGGGTGTTAGAGTAATAAGTTGTTTTACTTAATTAATTACATCACATTGATTAATTAATTAAGTCACTTATTCCTCTTTATTACTTAAGCTAAACTTAGGCACATTAATAATTAATTATTAATTATTAAGCATGCACACTAGGGTTTCCCTTTTTAGGGTTTCGTGATCTCCTTCATAAGGATTGATCACTTTGTAATAATTGATTCTCTTAATGCATTTTTACTGAGAGGTTTTACAGAGAACAACTTTTTCGGTTCTTCTTCATATCTTTTGCATGTGACAGGTATCCATCTTGCATGCAGGTGATCTTGGATTCTAACAATGAAAATATATCTTTATATAATCATCTTGTTGTTTTCTTTTGGATTCTGCAATTGAGTCATCTTCTCTTTTTCAACATGTATGTATGAATTCTACATGTGGTTGTTTAATTTTTTTCTCCTTTCAGCTATGAGTTTATTTCCCTTACTCTATGCAATAATGGGTCACTTGTTCTTTTCCATCTCGAACCATAGAATAAATAAAAAGATTGGCCAACAAAACAAAAGGGAAAGAAGGGAAAATCATTATAAACATATTTACATGGGTATGATAAGCAAGCTTAATTGAATAATTTCAGGTGAATTCCATTGACTGGAATTCCCAATACTTCTTTTTCCATAGTTTCTAACTCATACACATTGTGCTCTTTGCATTGAATTATTCTGAATGGGCCCTCCCAAAGGCTTTCAAACTTCCCGTGTTGACCCTACTTCGTGGCCCTTTCATTAAATTTTAGCACTAAGTCTCTACACTTTAAACCTTGGTTGGGCACCTTCTTTTCAAACCACCTTTTAACCACTTGTTGGAAATTAGTCATGTCTATTACGGACTTTTCCCTTTTTCTTGTACTTCTAGCAACTCGGCTAACCGCACCTCCATTGCATCATTTTTTCCACCTTGAGAGATTTTTGCAATTGCACCGCCAAAATTTCCACAGAGATAGGAAATAATGCCTCTTTTCCATATACTAGCTCATATGGTGAAGTCTTGAGGATTTGCTTTGGAGTTATGTGGTCTGCCCAGAGTGTTGCTCAGAGGTTTTTAGGCCACTCCCTTTGGTATTCTAACCCAATTATTTTGAGGAGTTAGACCAAATTATTGATTGTTGATTCAGCTAAGTCGTTCCCCTACGGGTAGTAATTTGATGATGTTTTAAGGAATATGTCGTGTGTAAGTGCGAATTGTCTTACCTTGGAGCCTAGGAAATATTTAGCATTGTTGGAGATGATAGTTTTGGGCAGGTAAAATCTCATCACCAGTTCCTCTGGGAAATCCACTATCTCTGGCTTTGTCGTATTCTTTAGTGGCATGGCTTCGATCCATCTCATGAAGTAATATGTGGCCGTCAAGATCCATTTATGTCTTGCATTGGAGGTTGGGTTGATCATTCTAATGAAGTCCAAACCCCATTGTGCGAATGGCTCATTAACCACTATCAGATTGAGAGGAATTGCAGAGTTCTTTCTTCTTCTTGTAAAAAACTGAAATTCCTTGCAAGTTTTCACCAAGGAGTAGGGATCATTGAATAGTGGCAGCCAAAAGTACCCCGTGCACATGATTTTGATGGCGACTGTCTTTGTGGAGAAATTACCACTCACGGAACTACTATGGTAAGTGTCAAGGATATTTTTTCTTTCTTTGTATTAAGACATCACAATAGAATGCCATTGAAACTTCTTTTGAACAAGATCCCTTCAATGAGCATGAATCCGTTGTTTTGCAGCTGGTAGAATCTCCTCCTCTGAGAAGGAAGGCTTGATAGATATTTTCTTGTATGCATAAATCTTATTCTATCCACCAACCAACAACCTTTAAACTCCAAATCATTTGTTAGGACTAGTTTTGACTTCTTTTCTTCAGTGACTATTTCTTCATCATACGCAAGATATTCAGACAATCCTCTTCCTTGAATAGTTTTTGTAGGCTTAACCTCAATGTCATACTCGAGGATCTTGGTGATACAATTGGCTCTTTTCTCGGTGATTTCTCCTTCCATGATGTATTCACTCACACTAGAATGTGCAACATAGACAATCACCTTATTGCAAGAGATTAGGTGTCAGAACTTCTTGAGTCCCTTGTCTATTGCAAATGGCTATCTCTCTAAAAAGTTGTAGTTTGTTTCATATTCCTTCAGGGTCTGGGAGTGAAATGCTATCATATTTTCTCCCTTTCCCTCGTTATCTTTCTAAGTTAAGACAATAGGAATGCTTGATTTTCTACTTAATACATACAATATGAAGTCCTTTGATAAGTTTGGGTTGACTAGAACAAGAGCGGAAGAGATAGAATCCTTGACTTTCTCAAAGGCTTCTCTAGCTTTTTTTGTCCATTTAAATGTTTGATCCTTTTTCAACATTAGGGTAATTGGCCTAATTATTCCTACAAAATTAGAAATAAATTTGCTAACAAAATTTTCCTTCCCCAAGAAGGATTGAATGCCTTTCTTATTGACCAGGAGAGGAAGCTCTTTGATTGCTTTCACCTGCTCAGGATCAATTGAATTTCCTTCTTTGGACACTACGTGCCCCAGTAGTTTGTCTTGTGGTACTCTAAAGACACATTTTTTTGGGTTCGAGGATATGCCGAACTCTTGGAATTTCTTGAACACCATCTCAAGGTGATCAAAATGATCATCCTTGGACTTGGAGAACAACATCAACTCATCCAAATAGATTAGGATAATCTTGTTGATTAGTTCACTGAAAGCAATATCCATTTCCCACTAGAAGGTAGCTCCTGCTTTTGAGAGACCGAATGGTATCTTAGCATATGCAAACATTCCCCACTTGGTAGTGAATGTTGTCTTATGTTGATCCTCCTCTTTGAACCAGATCTAATTGTAACCGGAGAAGCCATCTAATAGGGAGAACATCTCCGACCTTGCCATCATTTGCAAGATTAACTCCATTGAGGGTAGCGGGTAATTATCCTTTAGAGATGCTCTATTTAGGTCTTGAAAGTCCACACATAGGCGAATATCTCAATTCTTCTTTTGGACTAGGACCAAATTGGATACCCACATGCTATGCTTGATTGAGAAGACAATCCGTGATTGGATTAGCTTCGTTAATTCTTTTTCCATTAGCGCTTCAATCTTGGGATTGACTGGCCTTTGTTTTGGGTGGACAAGATTTGCACCTTTTTCCAACTCTATTTTGTGTTGAATGATATCACGATCATATCCCCTAAGGTCATCGTATCACCAGGAAACCACTCCATATTTTTCACAAAATTCAATAAGAATTTCTTTATCATGATGCGGGACATCCTTCCCGACTTTGAGCTTTCTTCCATCTCAGACCTAAAGGTCCGCATAGTCAACTTTTTTTGCTACAAACTTATGTTTGTCATTTCTTGTATTGTCACAATCAAAAAGGTTTTCAAGAGTAACCAATCCTTTTGGAAGCTTGTTGGATTTCAGCTAGATGATTTGTCCTTCATAGGCTTCAACAATCTTCGATTCGCGCTAGTCAACAAATTCTCCTGACTTCTAGATGAATGAGGCAATGTGTTCATCACTATCAAACACTTTCCAACTTTGGTCATTATTTGGAATCGCCAGTCATACTATTACTCATACAAAGTGTTTGTTGTGAATGAGATCAGAGGTAGGATCAAACTGAGATCCAATTGATGCCATGTGATCCACATCTTTATTTTGTTCTCGGGGCACCATATAAATGTTGAAGGCTTAAAAACCCTTAATCAGGTCCCAAACTCGGTTTCTATAGGATTGTATGTAGACATTCTTGGCAGCAAAAATTCCTTGGACTTGATTGACTACTAGTTTGGAATCTTTGAACACCATTAGTTGCTTTATGCCCATTTGTTTTGCAAGGCTGATACCTTGCACTAGTCCTTCGTATTCAACTTCATTGTTCAAGCAAGTGAACTAGAAGCTAAAAGATCTCAGTGTCTTTTCATTCTCTGGGGACATTAAACATATCTTGGATCTTGTGCCATTCTTGCATCTTGTTTCGTCGAAATGCAACATCCATGACTCTGAGGTTTGACCATTCTCAGACTCTTTGACAACCTTCGAGAGCACTTGATCTTCATTGTAGATGACATAGATACCCATCCAAGTATCATGGTAGTTGTCGAAAGGGTCAGTATCTATATGTTCACTCAAGAGAAGATCTTCTTGATCATTCTGGTCTCCGGTCACTTTTTCATCTTCTAGTAGCTCAATGCAATACATTTCTTGCTTGGTGATAGAGGTATACACGACTTCAAAGTTGATATGGCTCCATCGGCTACATGTGTTCCAAATGTAAATCTTTAGATTCTATCTTCATTTTTGCACCATGCTTGATTCTAAGGATCAAATACGACCAATCTAGGGACATATATCCTCCCAATTTTGAAGTAAACTCTCAAGATAAACAGAGGTTGAACATGGGGGGAAAATCTATGATCATAGAGTCTTGCGACATTGTGATACTAGGGAAAGTGAATAGGTTCAAGGAGATTTCTTTGATGACACCTACGGTTTTGACTTTGTTTCCATCAAATTGCATCACTCCTCTTTTTAAGGGTTCATAGCTAAGTCCTAAAGCTTCAACTATTTGTTTAGGCATAACTATGGTGTTAGCACTGGAATCAATCATGGCATTGTGTAATCATTTCTCCCCTATAATGAGAGTTAAGAAGAAGGGTTGAGGCTTCAACTTATCTCTTACTTTAGTAGGGGCTTCCGTTGTGCTATTTGTAAGAACTTTGGAAAAGATGGTTGATCAACAACCCTCGCTTTGGGAAACTGCTCCATTGGCATTCTGTTTACATCTTCTTGGAGAGCCTTTTGTAGTAGCATCTTCTATTCCAGGATGGCTAGAATATCCCACAAAAACACATTAGCAGGTTATTTTTTCAATTGTTCCACCACATTGAACGGTGGTGGATTCAGAGGTTTCTGCTCCCTAGCTCTTGTAATAACAATTTCCTTTCATAGTGGGCATTATAGCGACACTGCAGAGGTTGTAGGCATCTGGTCAGAAATACTTTTAGGTTGTGAACTAACTATTTGTAGGACAACTGGTTTTCCCATAAATCTCCTCTTCGAGCGAGTGTTGTAGTAAAATTGTACTTGCAGTGTTTTAGATGTGGATGTATCATTAGCAAACACTGTTTCTTCTTCCGTCCATGAGAAGAGTGCATGGTTAGGAGTGATACTACTTCTTCCTTTAGTGACATCCCTTGCATATGTGTGGTGAGCACAACGTTGTCCATTTGTGAAGAGGTATACATAGAGCCTATGGGGTCTAATGTTGTGGCTTGACTGCGCTGCTCCGCCACCTTTTGTTGTAGGTTGTCATGTGGGAAATTTCGGGGTATATGTGAATTGCTGCAAGGGAAGCACCAAGGGTTAGTGTCATCAATCAATTTTTTTTCCCTATAGTCAGCTCTTCACTCGAACTTAGATTAGTGCTTTGTAGCGGAGAAGGTACCAATACTATTTGATTTGTTGTTTGTGCCTATGGATTGGTACGAATGCCTCCTTGGAAATGGTTTTATTGGTAAGAAGGTTTCCCACCTTGATAATTTTGGTAGCTTAGCCTTAGGGGTGTTGGTTAATTTTAACGAACCAATCAAGCCTTAGCAAGTACCTATGAGTCTGCCAAACCCAATTCTAGAATACCTACCAGACGAGTGGCCAAAAAATGAGATAAAGTGTATATTTCTTTATCTCCTACACTTCGGGTTCTACCAAACTCGGGAGGGTATTCCCACAATGCCAAATATATCTCATTTCAACAATTTACACATAGATTGTAAATCAAGGTAGAGAGATTCTCATTAATAGCAAATAAGATGAAATCACTCACAAAGATGGCAATTTTTTGAGTTAATTATACATCTTAAGCTAAGAATGTAAAACAACAATGAACAACAGGTGGGTTAGTGATTATTTTAAAATATTTCTCTCAAGTTGGGTGACTAAAACCACAAGAAAGATTCAATGGGTTAGAGATTAGTGCCATTATCTATGGGCTAGGAGTCTGTGCAAATTGAAACATAAGGCATGTGTAATTTTGAGCAATTATGATCTAGTGACATCACCTTGTAATTCACAAATCAATGATTGAGCACTAAATACTACTTATCAAATCCAAATGACTTCATATATGAACCCATGATCTAATTCAAGCATTTTAATTCATTCCATTAACAAGAGCCAAATCTAGATCACATATCAAAGTATAACACGATGACAATTAATGAAATGATCGTTGATCAACATTTTCATTAATGATTCTAATACAAAACCAAGATGGAGAGACTATCGGCTCAAAAAATCTCCATTATCATTCAAATATACTCAGAAACCATACATTTAACTAAGCTTACTGTCTAGACTCAAAGTATTAGATAAAGACTCAATATATCTGCTATGTGTTCTTCAATTCTCTCAATGTAGCTCCATAATTTCAACAAAAGATCCACACAAATGACCCTGAATTCCCTTTTATAGAATAAGGGAGAAAAACAAGCCACAGGCCAAATGTACACATGTCACACTTCAATTGAACCACTAGAAGGTATATTCCCAAATTTAGTTATATTTGCACTCACTAAAAATGGAGGGAATACACATAAGACAAAATATTTACATTCACAACAAAGAGAATCTTTTCCTTTCAAAAGCACATGTCAAAAGGAACACATCCAATTTATTGAGAAAGATGAAAAAATCATGTAAACCATAGGTGATTCAACATCTCAATCAACATCCCACATCATCAATAGCCAATACTTCTCCATAAAACATATGTTTTAACTTTGTAACCTCTAAGGCCAGACCTGTATAATACATGACCTAGTATATGTTTCACAAACCAAACCTACCAACATACAACCTTCCCCATTCTTCATACTCTTCCTCAAACAACCAATCAAAATCCATAATTTTGTCATGGCTTTCCTGTAAAGGGAGTACTTGGTTACTACTGCATTGGACTCCCTGTCAAAATACTCAAGAAAGATGATAAGAAATGTCAACCTCCCCAGGGTGTTATTGAAGACATCAATATTAACTTCTTTGCAAATTTTATCTACCTAGGAATTGATAACTTCATCTAGTTCCCTCTTCCACATCTACAATGGTTTCACTTCATAATTGGCCACCTTAATATCTGGTAGTGGTGCCAAATCAATGTGGTTATATTGAGCTATCAACTCTATTATATTTTTCTCCAATGGGGTTGCATATCCCTGAAACTTCTACTTGCTTAACTCACACACAAAGTCATAAACTGGAAGCACTAGAGGGTACTTATCTTCATGTTGGCCAGCTCCCACTAATATCAACTTCAATCTCTCAACTCTTGGGACCCATTTATTCAAGGTTGGTATGTCCAACACCTTATCTCTTTGGGACAATCTCATTGCACACACCATCAAAGCATATTTGTCATGCACGCTATTGAGTCTATCCTGAATCATCTCATTTAGATTATTTAAAGCAGCGCAAATTTTTTTTGACATGTTCTCATACATTGTGTCCTAAGCTTTCTCTAGCAATTTCTTATATGTCTCAATTTGTAGAAGCAATTGATCTCTGTCATATGAGCTAGAGCTTGGTCTACTTATTGCTTCCTTTGCAATTGATTCTGGTTCCCGACTATACAGTACTATTGCTAAAGCCTAGATATGAAATGAATGTTGCAAAAATGTCATTAGAGAAGCTGAAGGTGGGTGGCTTGAGCTAGGATGACCCCATTCTCTCTGTACTTCCTCTCTTTGTTTATAAAATTCCAATTCAGTTTCTAGTGTAGCCACTTTCTATTGGTTGTTGTCATAGTCATCTAGGAGTTCTTTGTATTTAACTCTAAGATTATCTCTTTCCAAGGTGAGACCCTCTATAGTTGACTAGGAAAACCTAGCAACATTAACAACCATGTCTACAGCTTCCAAAGCCAGAGTATTAGCAACTCTTTTTACAAGCAGTTGTCCACCAAGTTCTAATGGCTCTGCTAGGGCTGGTTTCCTAGATGTCGAAGATAGTGACCATATCTCCATTGCATCCCAATCCTTGCTGAAAGCTGAACCTCTGAGTGCCATTTCCAATTCTTCCTCTGTCTATACAAGAGGCCTTTCAACCCTTCTTATGACATCCAAAACAATAGCATCAGAAATATTCCATTCTAGCAACAAAAACACACCACTCTTCCTTACAAGCTCTTTTCCCTCTTGGGAATTAATTTTTTAAAATCATTTCTCATAATGCTTCTTACATTTTCTTGAATAAAATTTTCAAGAAATTCAAGGTGCAAGCTTCTTTCAATGGCAACCTTCTTTGCATAGTCTTCAGTCTTGTATTTCCACCAAAAATCTTGGAATGCCGAGGTTTTAATGAAGGAATCATCTTCCATAAACTCTTTGTTGGCCTCCACCTTCAAGTCATTTGTAGTAATCAATCCAAAAATTTCAAGCTTCCCTAATCTGAGGATGCTCTATCCTGAACTTGAAGCAATTTCTCTTTCATGAGGTGGCATTCCTATCTACATTTCCTCAAGGGTGAGATAGATATCATCTTCATCAATGTTAGAATAATCAACCACTCCTCTTGATCAAATTCTTTGCTTCTTTTAAGGTGGTTTCTCAGGAGGGGTAGAACTTTCAGGAGGTGAATCAAGATCAATTACAGGCAAAGAGGCCTGTGTAGGAGGAGTTGTCACTACACTCTTGGGAGAGTATGCTTTTGGCTCTTTAGAGGTGACAGGGGTTGTTGAGCTCCTTTCCTCACTTGCTACTTTCTTCCTCCGAGAATAAATCCTCAATTGTTTTGGAGGTTGATATGGAGGTTTTTCTTCTAATGTCACTTCAACACTTTCTTCAACAACCATTCCCTTTCCTTTATCTAGAACCTCCCGTTGTTCTCTCAAAATACCAACATTCTCAAAATTGTCCATAACATACATAACTTTATTGAAATCACCATGTATATTTGGTAGAGGATCATATTGGGGATGATTCTTCTTCTTAGCTTCTACCATCTTTCTATAAGCCAGGTACTTTTCCTTTCTCTCATCCTGCTCCTCAAAATTGAATTTTTTTTTGATGACATCCTCAGGGTAATCAAAAGCATGTACAAAGGTACCCATTTTCTTATCTACTTTGATTTTACTAATGAAGCCTTTAGGATCATGATTCCTTAGGCTCATAGTCATCAATTTATAAGGAGTTAGCAGATGTTCTAATTCATTCATTGTCCCTTTTGTCACAATGTAATTTTCAATGTAATCAAGATACATATTCAAATCTCCCCAATTATGGCTCAAATTCAAATCTGGCCTCAACTCCCTTGGTCTCAAGAATTCATGGATTTCTCTAGGGATTCTAGGTGGTTCATATACTAAGGCCCTCTTTATCTTGGATGCATAATCATTTCTAAACATCACAAAGTTGTACCTCTTGTCATCTTTATCCAAGATTCGTGTCTAGCACTGAATAGGCAGGCCAACATCTTCCTTCTTCCTTTCCAAGGTAATCTCCTTCTCAAAGGCTCTCTATCTTTTATACAAGAACATATGAATTAACAATGAGTACCACTAGAACTTCACCCATTTTTTTCCTTCTTGCAATTCAACTAAGCCTTTATGGATGTGTTCAGCTAGATAAGTTCCATAGTCATAGATAATACTATGCAGTGGGTGTTGCAAATGTGTGGCCAAGTAGCTATACTCCTTTTACAATGTGTCAAGTGGATTGGAACCAACAATTTGGTATAGATAATATACATTATTTCTTAAATAACTAGCAAAATAGCTCATTGGGAAAGGTTTGAGCTCTCTATCATCAATCCTAACCTTCCTCCGTTGTTTCCCAGTTCTAGTCACTGTGGTATGTAGAGGCCACATATTTTTTCTGATGAACACCCTAGTATTGTTGTACTCTATTCTAATAGTATCCATGTTCAAAGGGACCATGTATTGAATCCATTAATGCAAGTCAAAGACTTTTTCAATTTCTTCCCTGGTTATTTCTACCATAACCACCCCATCAAATGCTCTAATTTACCTAGAAACTAGGTCATATTTTGATGCGATATCTTTCAAGAGATCCACATCCATGTACACATCGGAAACAATCAGTTTTCCCATATCCAACTTCCATGGATTACCAAAAGGGGCCCCAAGGTTCCTATTTCTAAACTAGTGTTGAAACATTTGACATCCCATGTAAGGAACCTTAGCATCCTTGATGAAACAAGCCTTATCTATTAACCCTTCCTTCATAGTAGGGCCACAAAAAAAGACCCTTCCCTCTGGTTTCTTATTTGTAGATTGGGGTAGCAAATCAATCACATCCTGAGAAAGGGTTCTAGACTAGGTAGAGGAAGAAGCACCTTGAATTTTGGGAGCCATGAGCTTGAATACACAAGAGTTCTTACAGAATAATTTTAACTACTCAACTTCCTAATTACAATTTATGACTTAGGATGAGAGCTAATTCTAGGAAATTTACAGGGCTACAACTTTTAAAAGCAAAGACTAACTCTAATTTAAAGAAATGAAAGTAGAATGATGAAACCCACTCATTTTAAAATAGATTAAAAGAAAACCGTAACTCAGAAAACTAAAAAGGCATAAAATTGCATTTATTATACTCATTGCTTTCAACCATGACAAATCCTAATGCCTGTCGGGATAAATTTTTCAATTCACTTCTCAACTCTTTGTATTGCCTTGGACACGTCTTCAAATCTCAAATAAGCAAGAGTCGACCACATACACAATTTTTGAAGGGAATTGAATAGGTTTACAGGTCACCTCCACCATTAATGCTCATTCTTGCGAAGCAAAACAATTGCAACAGGTGTACTTTGCATTTTTTAATACATTTCATCAATCCATAGGTGAGCTGGGCATCTTGAACAACTTAGATTAAGTCAAAATCATTTGAATTCACAATAGAAATTCATTGACAAGACCCTCCCCATGTACATGAGGGCCCCACCCACTAGTAGTCGTAGAATGCACGTGGCAACATCTCATGGGTCTTGCCATTTTTAAAGAACTTGCATCTTTCCTCCGTGAGTTGGCGGGGAAAAATTGTGATCATCTTTCTTCGATGAACTAGCACTACCGATCTCAAAGTTTTGGGCATTGAGATGGGACATAGCGGTTGGACCCACTTACCCGTGGTGTTATTTTGCTAATCCCACAAAAATTAAACTACATTCACTTCAAACGGATGAGCCAACAAGGAGCGAAACATATTAAATCTTGTCATCTCATGATCATCAAACTTGCACAAATGCAATAGTTAGTCTTAAAAAAGGGGCCTTCACTAGGCCAATGAGAACTTACCCCTCAGGGATTTATGGCTTAGACATAAGTCATTTGTATGTGAAATATTGAAGGTTGAATTTGGCAATATTTAAGACACCTTGTGACTGGGGATGACTGAACAGTTCTAAACGAAGGGGTTGGTAAGAAACGTTAAACGATGACTCAAGAGGTAACTTATATCACTGGTAACTAGACAAATGAGTCAATGCAAAAATAAGACATTCAAGGATTATATGGGGATTTTGGATGACGAGGCTATTCAAATAAAACCCTAAACCATGTGTGTAATCAACATACTATGTTGATATTGAGGATAGAAGACCTCAAAATATGAAGAATTTTTGGGGGTCTAATAGGGGGTGCTACTTGGTTGTGCCTGATAACGGTTATCTCATTAACAATAGTCTTCAACATTTCATTGAACTTGGTCATCTCCTCCTTTGAAGAGCCAAATGTAGAGGCAACATTTTGTGATGCACTCAGATACATGTACATGGATTGAGGAGGATTCAATGCACTGGTAGAAGGCATATCCTAAGTAGGAACTAATATTTCTGGGAATATAGGAATGATGGGCTAAGGTGGCAATTTCCTAACATCTATCAAATTGTTCTCTACTTTGACAGTGATGCTATATGCACCTAGTAATGAGGTTCTGCCGAGAGACTGGATCATCATTGAAATGTCAGGATTGATAGACTTCAAGAAGAACATGAATACTAGATTGGGTGGCGGGTGGATATCTACTTGAATCCTTTGCCAACTTGTATGGAACTAGGCATTGAATTCAGCAATGGCTTCGTGCAAGGCCTGCTTTATAATTAATAGATGATAATATAGCAATGATCGGTCTCCTTCATTTGAAAATATCTAATAGAAAGGTCCCCTGAGCTCATCCCAGGTATTGATAGTGTTTGGTTACAATGTGTAGTACCAATCCAGTGCCTTGCCCCTGAAAGAGGTGGCAAGCAGGGTTAACGCCACATTTTTGGTTGTAACCCCATGTACCAAAAATACATCTACAACATCTTGCAGATGTTTAGATGGTGTTCTTGAGCCATCTCCAGTGAATTTAGGTATAGCCTTTAGGGTGGAAACTAGGATAGTGCCCCAAATGACAAGCGCTACTGGTGCAACAAGAGGGCTTCCAACATCCCATGCCACATAATTCTTGTTAGCGGAAAACAACATGGCTAGCGGAAAGGGAGGAGAAAGTGAAACATTCACTAATTGGGTCACGAGTTGTACTGTCCCTAATGGTGGTATTAATAAACAATGATTATTTATTGTTTGGGACCTAGTAACAAGTCGATGAATCATACACCCTTCTGAAAATTGGATTCATTTAATCACAGTCCCACTGGGCGTGCCATGAAAAAGAAAAACTGTTGATGCCAAAAATTGGCAAGGTAACAACCCTTTGTGGGAAACTCAAATTATGGGAGACTTAATACGCTAAATTGAGTGACCTCCTAATTTTTAAAGAAGTTGAATTCTTTTGTAATTGGGGTTTTGGAATGGGAAACAAAAGCAAATATAAAAATAAAGAATCTAACTAAGCTGATGCACAAAAATTTAGATAAAAGGCACGATAAACCTATCTTTTGGATATGATCTAAGGGACCGCTTAGCAAGTTACCATGTCCTAGAATAACAAAAATTAAAGATTGTAGCATGAACAACTCATTCAATGACAAAATAATTTTCACACCCATTTACTGAAAGAAGAGAAAAGACATGATCTAAACTAGCAAACTTGCATTCAAATTATAGAAGTATGACAAATAAACCATTCAAACAATAATGACACAGTATAAATTTTAACAATAGCATAAGAAATAGAGAGGTTGAACAATGGCACAGTTTGTTAGTTCTTGCAATAATCTAAACAATAAAAAGGATTGGTCTCTCCAAAAATCTTGTAATTCTAGAACTAGTGAAACTTGAAAAATATGTAGCATGTAATCTTTGAACTCGTAACCTAGAACCCCTCTTCAGAAGCAAAGAGAAGTATTTATAGTGATCCTTCCACCGCTGGCAAGCAACAACTGAAAAGATTCAGAATCCTAAGCAATGATGTTGAGGCAATGATTTCCCTCAGTCGTTGTAACATAAAAGATTTGGGCCATAGCATTTGGTCGCTCTCCATTCAAGTGCATCCCCTATGAATGATGGAAGTGGTCCCAAAAAAATCCCGTGCAAACAATTGTTTCCTCCTTGGATAGGTAGTTAGAACACATGGTAGCATATCACAACCCTTTATGCACTTCATTCCTTGCGTCAAAGAAGCATGCGTTGAAGGGACACATGGCAACATTTTTCTGCCCATGGCCAATCTACCCTTCCTTCATTGAAAGCTTTCTCTAAGATGACACATAGCAATAATGTTTGATAGATGCCACCTATGGGGTCCACCGAATTTTTATGTGAATGGCAGCTACGTGGCACACAGGCGGGGACTTACGAGGAAGTGAAAGGAAGCAATCAAAATAACTCGTGGTCAAGACACGTGGTAGCATAGTGGGGGCCGATAGAAGAGCAAGGAGAAAATTCCTTTGGAGAGCAATGAGAAGACATGTGGTAGAGGCCATGGTGACTATCAAAAAGGGGCCGACAATATTCATTTGAAGGAATGGGCCAATACTTAGCCAAAAATAAAACTTGAAGGGAGCATGGTGAATTTCGTATTCACACCTATGAAATTTTTGTGACATACACACACACACACACACACATATATATATATACGCATTCTTTCTTATGTTCTGTGTCAATATATTTATCTTGATATACTAGTGTTTATTCAAGGTCGAAGATCGACCATAGTGTTTGTTTTTTTATGAAATTTTTATTGGGTGTTTTTATAAAAATGCAGATTTCATCATAGTCTTTTGCTATCGATTGATATAGACTCTATAAATAAATTAACAATGTGTTACCATTTACAAAGTAGCATGCATATCGATCATCCTTTCATGGTAAGGAAGTATTGTAAACAATATTAATTGATATGATGTTGATTTTGATAACCTTTGAAAGTTAATTCATTGGAAAATCTCCAGTTGAGAACAAATAAATATATGTATATATGTGAAAACAAACATTTCTAGAAAAAAAAACTTGAAATTTGTTAAATGAATTCTTCTTCCTAAAATTTCAGATGAATCTCTGAGTTTGAATACTAGGAGAATAATAAATCAACCATGTTGAATCTATGTTTGTGTGTAAATTATTTTGATTTGTTTGAAAAAGTTGATGATGTTTTGTCTGAATATGGATTTCATGTATGAAGGATAATATGTCTTTTCTATTCGAAATGTATACGCATCTTCCAACTCCGTTCTATTTAGGCATATATGTACACATGCATAAACACTTATTTATGAGCATGCACATACATGTGGTATACATTTTGAATTCATATTGATTAATATTGGACAAAATTGTTATAATTTGATTTGCAAGAAAGGAACTATCTTGTAGAACATGTGTTTGCAAAATGAAACTGATAAACTATGATGAATGATTGAATGGCTGTACCTGAATGAACAATGACTAGATTGTGGATAAATCTTTAAAGGAATGATACACATGAATTCAATCTAGACTATAGCACACTAGGGTATGTTGCTAATAGATGGTCAAAAAGGGAGGGACACCCCTTGATATGATAATATTTTCTTTGGGGAATGGGTGCTAGAGAGTGTAGATTTTCTTTTCCAAATCTAACCAGAGTTGCATTTTATGCAACATGAGCTCAAGCTTTGTAGTCACTTTTATATATATGTTAAGGAATAGACTATACTATTTATCCTCTCTTTGATGTTATGTTTTTATGTAACATGGAACTTGCATATTCTAACAAAGTAGATAGAAATGCATGTATTTTGGCATGCACAAATTCCACCTTGCAAACTGTATCTCTTGCTAAGTGTTTCGTGCATGGTTGGGAATTATTTGATTGAATGAAGAATTATGGGGAAGAAATGCTTTGTGGTTGGGTGGAAAAACACCTCAATAATGTTCTCATCCACCAATGGAGGTGAGCTTTCATAAGGAATCGTATCATAATTCTATATGTATTTGTATCATTGATGTATTCGAATGAATGATGTAATGAGAAAGAAAACTATGTAATTGAAAAGTTGACAAGAGGTGTTGAATGCCAAGTCAAAATTGTATGCAACCAATGACATGTGGAAATGTAATTATTTGAATTTTTAGATTTTGGATGATTTATGACATAAAAGTGCTTAATAGAATTATCTTTTGAATTTGTGTCATAAATAGTAATATTGTAATGTCATTTTTTAATTATTTTGGTAGAAATCTAGTTGAGCATGTTACATGAATTGCATGTGCGTTACTAGTTTTTTGCATTGTTTTCTTTTTCATGTTCTTTGTGTGGTTGCATGTGCGTAATGTGATCCCTTGTACTGTTTTGTTTGATGTATCTCTCTTTTTGTGCATTTCTCTTCTTTTTTATGTTGTAAATATTTTATCTTTTTGTTTGTCTTGTGTTTTCCTTTTGGGGATGACGTAAGGTGTTGAGATATTTAGGTCTTTTCCATGTTGACCCAAAAGCTTTTTCTTTGTCTTAACTCTTTATGTGTCATTCTTCCAATTCTATGAGTATTTGGGGAATGATGACATTTTTGAGGTCTATAACAACATTGGAGCAAATATATACTAACCTTGAATCCATAGATCCCTTACGTGTTTTTGGGGGCAACCCCTTCCTTCCTTTTTCATGACGTAGCTTCATTTCAGAAACATATGACTTGGCATAGATATTTTTGAGTAAGCTCTCATGTCTTAGGATTGAACATTGGCTACTTTAATGCAATTTATCACAGTAATGGTGTTAGCAACCACTTTAAGGTGGGGGCATACATTGACAATATCTTTCAACATTTTTCATGTTTCATGGTGTGATTTTCTTTATTCATGTGATGCATCCTTTTTCTTGGCGGTGTCATTGGTTTTGATGTCCTCCAAGAGTGTGATATTTCTTAGCTTACAACTTTTCTCTTAGTTGTGATGCGACACACTGCATTCCCTAAGTTGCGAATCTTTTACTCTTGACTTGTCCTCTCTTGGAGACATTAGGCACAATGTTCCCTAAGAAGAAGACCTTACATGAACTAAGAAAAATCCCTTTGAAAAAAAACCTTTACTAGCATTATTGTTCATAAGTGTTTAGCATAATACAACTTGTTAACCTTATGAAGCTCGAACCCTATTCAAGGCCACCTAGCATAACACACCTTGCTTTCCTTCATTCAAGAAAATGAGATCCACACAATGAAATGACTAACAACCAAAAAGGTAAGTCAATTCAAGGTGTGAATCAACAAATTTCTGCTTTATTCAAGGATGAGGGTGTGAGTCAAATAGCATTTCGGGGAGAAAGATTAAAACCATCAAACTCCAAAATGCAAGCTATAAAATGTAAATAGAAGACTGCACTCAAAATTGATAGCAACAAAAATCAAAAGGAAAATCTAGAAAGGGGAGAATAATGTGTACCACTCACCAAAAGTCACTTTTTGAAGCTCACTAAAGACTCTTTCTCCCTATGGTTAATGGGTCCTGGCTAGGGCTCTACAAAAATCCTTTCTGGGTTCTCTTATGTTGTGTCTATACTCCCATATTCATGATTTTCACTTTTAGACAACTGGAAATAAATCTTGTAGAAGAGTTTATGTGAAATTACAACTTTCCTTGTAACTTTGACAACTTTGCAACTTTCTTCAATTTTTCTCTTCAAAGGATATTTCACCTAAAAACTTGCAATCACACATGAATGAGAGAAAAATGTTGTTTGTTAGGTGAATGGGGGTTTTCCTTGGTCAAATCCCATTTTGGTAATTAAACCTTGAAATGATACAAAATAACATGAAGGAATGATGAATGAACAAGCAATGCCATGACTCACCAAACCTTTGTTTGAACCTTGGATTGTAGATCTGTAACTAGCATGAAGTGACCTCAATGGATGTGGATGTGGATCTTGATCATGAAACTTGATTAGAATTAATGCTTTTGAATACTTGAATAGATCTTGAATTCTACATCACTATATTATCTCAAACAACATGCATGATGCAAGAAAGTCTTGACATGATAATGGAATCTTGATTGCTGCAATAATATTCAATAATTTTTCTCTTGAATGCCTTGAAATTCTCCTATAATGCTCTTGTGAAGATTACTTGATCTCATGAAAAATTTCAAGTTTAAACATAGTGAAATGACCTCTTATTTCTACATATCTTAACATTAATTCTTGAAATTCAAATATCATAAGCTAACATCTAAATACATATTTGGAATCATTGAAAAATTTCCAAAAAAACATAGTTTGAATTTAGGTCCTAGGCCTAAGTGAGGACCCATTCACCCTATGGCAAATGGGTCCTAGGTCACTTACCTAGGACACACATTGCTCAATGTTAAACATTATGTTGTGGCATTTATAGGAAGGTACAAAAAGTTGGGGGGGAAAAAGTGACCAACTTTGTTTAAAAAAATTGAAAATCCAAAACGTGAGCGCGTTATAATGTGCTCATGTTATGGCTTGGTGTGACTGAGCCTAAGGCTCAGTCACACCAAGCCTATAACACAATCATGTTACAATGTGAGTGTGTTATGTTTTGTTATAAGAAAAGAAAGCACAACAAAATTATTTTAACATTGTCATATTTCCTTCATCTGTAGCCTGCAAACCCTTCCAAGGAACGCTTGCATTGTGGAGACCCCAAATTCATCAATTTCCTCACCGAATCATTGTCATTTCTTTGCTAGAATGTCGCCACATTGACAAGGAGCTCCAAGGAGTAAGATTTTATTGTTTATTTTTGTGAATTTGTTGTTAAATAGGTAGAATTAATATGTTTTTGATGTTAATTTCTTTAATTTTCAGTAGTTGAAAATCCACCTGATTCTCCTCCTCAAAATCCTTCTCCTCCTCATGAACAATAACACCAAAAAAATCTTGATGAACAACCACAACAAAAAACTCCTCCAACAATTCCTCAACATCCTCTTGGAACTCAACAAAACTTAATGGGGAAAATTGAAAACAAAAAAAAAAATTGAGTTAATTGCGAGGTTGAACAATCCTATAAGTTCAACCTCAAAAAGAACCATGCTTGAAAATTCAATTCAAGCTATGTTAACACATGTAGATGCAATTAGCAAGCAACTAAGTGGTTGGGCCAATAAGAGGTGGGAGTACAAATATTTTTATGCAGATAAACTATCCTACAAACAAGTAAAAAATGAAAAAATTACAAAATATGAATTGTGTTCACTATTCACTAACCCACGTACAAATCAAACTCTTGACCTTACAAGCAAGAGGTTTCCTATCCATTGGTGCAACCACCAAGGGATAAAGGAAATTTTTTGGAAGAGGTGGTGGATGGTTTTTGACCATCCTCCATGCAATAACAACAAGGTCCTCCAATATTTCTTGAGTAAACTCTACAACGAGTTTGTCCTCACAAAATCCCCAACTATTTTAATATGCGAGACTTTCAAGGGAGAGGTGGTGGGTCAAAGTAGGATAGAATAGGTGCATGTCTCAATCCTTAGCAACTAGCGAGATGAGCACTCGCTAGAATGGCTTATGAGAATGCTTTTCTCCCTTTTGTTAGGAAGGAGAGTGCTAAGGTAGATACTTTATAGTCTATTAGTTCTCTGACCCATAGTATCATCCAACATGAGATTCTTGCAGCACAATGTGAGCTAGGGGAGACTTTGAGGGGTAGGGTTCCACCCCATACTTGTTAGGCTTGTGGGTCCACCTATACATATGAGCCCATAGATAGTCAGGAGGCTGGTGCACAGGCTACGTCTTTAGCTGACTAGTTGGTAATGAAAGATGCTATTTTGAATTAGGCTTTTAGCCTCGATACTCAAGTAAATGTTAGCATGTTCATTGAATTTAATTTATTAAATTTCATTTTTGAAATGTAAGATTAACTAATTTAGTTTAATGATTGTAATAAAATTTCAAGGTCATAGTGTTCATATTGTTTTCACTAGCCCTCCACCTACTTTTTACTCCACTACATCTATTGTCGAGGTATGTAACTAGTAAAAAATTATAAATATTACATGTGAATAGAATTGTTATATGAATGATATTCTAATATTTTATTTTGGATGTTGAATAGGTTAATCTTGGAGATTTCATGACAACACCTACTAGTGGCTGTGGAGTTCAAACCTTCACTCAGGTAATAGAATAAAGTGTTTAACTAATGAATTGTACTTAATAGATTTGTGTAGTTTATATTCATATCAGTGATTACATTGCATTGCAAATCTTTCAAACTCAAAGCATTACTTTGCATTGTATAACTAATAACTCGATGTTGATAGATGACAAATTTTCAATTATAATATAGTTTTTTAGAAAGTCAACATAAGTAGTGATGCAATTACTTCACATAGCATAACTAATAACTAGGAGTAGCTGCCAATTGCATTTTCTTGTCATGGAATTCCATGAGACCACATTTTATTGAGTCATTTTTTTAAATAGTTCACTGCCTTGTCTATGCTATGGATGCTTGGAAAAATCTATCAAATCATAATAGTAAGAAATAACATAGACAAGGTAATGAGCTATTTGAAAAAATGCCTCAAAGAAATGTGGTCTCATGGTGATATACAAGAAGCCAACTTAGAAATATGTTTTTCTTCTTTCTCTAATGCATCAATATTGTCAAAAAAATTCTTCTGATAAAAACATACCACAATAGGACAACAACTCAGTAGCAGATACTACCAGTTCTCACAGTGACTAAACATATGAGCTACACATTTCACCCTATGAGAGCACTTAGGTATAATTATTTATCCTACTTTACGTGCACACACAACATAGGTGACACAATCAACAACCTTTTCGAAGACCACTGCATTACACAGTAGGGACCTATAACATCATAAATAAAAGTTGCCATAGTTCAGTTAAAGACCTATTGATGAACGTACCCACAACCATTATCTATCATAGACTTCAAAAATTTGCATGAAATTAATTGCAGTTCATCCACATTCATTCCACTTTGTAAGGTATGAAAATCACATTTACTAGCTATATTCCTTAGTTTCCAAAGTAATTTAAGTAAATAAAATATTTAGAAAAAGGTGCGGAACAAAAAGAATAATTTAATTAATTTCATCACTATATTCAAATGGAATAACATTCATCAATGAATCAAATTATATCAAAACAAGGTCGTGCCTTCACTAGATTTAGCTATGTAGGCTTACACAAAAATTATCATTTCAGCAATACATGTAAATTCAAATACTGTAATGCAAATTAAGGAAATCAGAAAGATCATCAATGCATCCACAAAAGAACCATAACACAAAGAATTTTATGAGTGGAAAACCATCATAGGGATGAAAAACCACTCATAAAAGTGCCTCACTAGCTTAATGAAATGCCTCACTAGAAGAGCCTTATGGGCTACAAAGTCTCAATGGTTACAAGATGCCTCACTGGTAATATTCATACCATCTCATTGACATGACCATTCATTGCATATTTCTGGACATCATGAATATTACACATAGCAAGGTGCATAAGGAAGTTCTTTTACAAGTTACTTAAATCTACAAGCAACACTTTCAAGTTTCACCAATGCATCATCCTTGCATATGAAATTAAGGTAATGCCAACACTATCATGAATTGCTCCCAAGTATTTTCAAATAAGACCATTCTACCTCTGATGACCTCTCAAATACCACACAAATACACTGAAAGTCATAAGCCAATCACATAATGCTCCATGTAAGTAATCCTAGCTCTGCTAGCTTGCACCCATGCCTATACAATTATAATAAGAATGTTTACTTCTAAACTGATTGATTCATAGAGAGTTCAACCATAAGAGAATAAAATTATAAAAGGGTTAGGAAGGTATATATCATGTATGGATGAGAATAGATATATAAGCTATTAAAAATATAGGAGTATACATTCTTATGCAGATAAATTTCAAGATCAACTAAGGATAGTTTGACAAAATCTCAAGTTTAAAACTAAGAACTAATACTAATATCACAACATTATTGCTCATCCACACCAAATATTTGTAAGAGATGTGGTTATATATAGGGGTAAAAATAACTTACCATTGAAGCAATACTATAGAGATAAGAAGCAAGGAGGAAGATATCAAGTAGACAAGCATTTAATCCAATATGAGGAATATAGACAATCTTTAAGATCAAAATGGAAAAACAACAATACATCATTTGCATACAATAATTGGATATTGTTATTAGTGGGAAAAATAGGAACAATTTGAATACCTATAGAAGAAGAAATTCAATGCTTCTGCTTCTTCATGTCATAGCTAAATAACATGTAGACAACCACATCAAGTTGTTGCAAAATAAATTAGAATGATAATGGAAAAAGCATCTATTTATTGAATCCTTATCTAGGAAAGATGATTCAATTACAATGTTGTAGAGAATGTTTTAAGTTCAAATTAGTGATGTTGGTGGTCCGACAGTACTTGGAAATGAAACAATGCATAAAATAAACTATAAAGCATAATAAAAATGTTTAATCATTTTACATGCACAAGAACTAGCTGAGAGTTCTTTCAGTCCACTATCTTGTAGACCAAGACTTTGAGTTCAATGAAAAAATATGTCTTGTTCTCCCATTATCTTCTACATATAGCTAGCTTAAGCAAATTTAACCATGCCCCACTCTAATTTTCATTCACAGGCTTAAGTGGTTAACTATATTAAAGCAAATAGATTTTTATAATCCAATAAAATGGAGTTACTGTTTTAAGTCCCCCGCTAGCATTTAAGCTGCTTTGGCAAAATCAATGTTGATCATACAAGCTTGCAATCACCATCATACTTGAGGGCCATTTTAAAAGTTTGACATGAGAACTCTTATTGACACTAAATCGATAAAGTCAATAAAACATAGAAATATGAATCCATTCCAAACTCCAACAAAATCATATAGATTAGTCAACAAAAATTCATGCAAATAACCCTAAATATCTTAATCAAACCAATATGTTTGGTTTAGTTGGGATCTTGAAAGCCAAGTAAGTTTAGTTTGAGCTAAGTATTAGGTCATAATTTGGAGACCTATGTATGAATTCTATTATTAAATATTCCCAAAATACAAAAAGGCACAACCTAAGATGACAATGGCATTGGCAATGTAACGACATTCTTCAAAAGAATATGATATTATTTCTTTTATCAAATTAATCCAAGTAATAGAAGTAATTTTGGTACACATAAATGTTTCTTCTAAAGAAATCAGTTTGCACACGGATATATAAAATCACACAAATATATATATTTATATATGCTGAGCAAATCACTAAACATTTAGGAAAGTAACATAAAAATCTAAATAGCTACCACACATGTTCAAAATTCAATGAATATAGAGGGTGACTTGTTATGTGTTAGAAGTAATCTCAACTACTTCATTTACTGCTCCAGCTAGAATGATTCATGTCAGCGTCCTCCATATCAACATTGGATCACAATCAATTCCAACATTAAAGACAAGGATTTGAATGAGATTTCATTTCATCTGCTCCAACCTGTTCAATGTCCTATCAACAGTCTTCACATGCTTTGTGGGTGAAATGAAATATATTATTTTATGAATTGCTTCCTCTCCTTTGTTGATGCTCAGTCTTCTATATATTGTTGAGTCCACATTTTTGTAATCACTCTCACAAATGGAATTAAAGACAAGGATTTGAATGAGATTTCATTTCATCTGCTCCAACCTGTTCAATGTCCTATCAACAATCTTCACATGCTTTGTGGGTGAAATGAAATATATTATTTTATGTATTGCTTCCTCTCCTTTGTTGATGCTCAGTCTTCTATATATTGTTGAGTCCACATTTTTGTAATCACTCTCACAAATGGAGTCTGGCTCTCAAGAATTGTAAGGAGAAAGATAATGTGTTGATGTTTGTAAGGAGTCAAAATTTGTAATTCTATATTAAAGAGCCGAAGCTCTATAAATCTATATTTTGATTAATATAAAATATCAGTTCTTGTGTTTGTTTGTCTTCTCCTCTCCCTTTCAAATCCATCATTTGGTATCAAAGCTATGGTGGTCAAGCTCACTGGGAGTAGAAGTTTTTTTTGGGTTCTTTGTTTGAGAAGAGTTGTAGGGCTTCCATTAATCCATCATGTCTTGTAGTCAAGAATAGTTGTTATGTCTGATTTTTGTTAAGGTTTTTTTGGGTTTGAAAAGTCACAAAAGGGTTCATGGATGGTTGTTGAAAAAAGGCCAGTCCAACAATGTGTGGAATGATGTAAAGAGTGAGATATTTGTAGAAGAAAAGTTCTTTTCTATTTGTGAAGAAGCCAAGAAATGAAGTTGTTGTAAGTATGGCTACAAAAGTAGTTGTTTAACAAAGAATTTGTGGTTCCGTCAAGTCTATCTAGTCAGGATTAAGTAACCATTTCATGGAAGGAAACATAGTTTTTATTGGAGCTATTTGAATGTAGAAAAGTCATGTTGCTAATTTCTATGAAGAACATCATTGTCAAAGAAATATTGAAGCTACTCATTTGCATAAGAGGAACTTGCATAAGGTTCATGGTTTGGAGAGAAGCTTCTATACATGTTTTGTATTATTTGCAGCCTACTAAAAGATCTTGAAGAAATATTGCAACAAAAAGATTATGGAGTGTTGCAGTGTGAAGTTAGAGAAGCCAACAAAGAGGCACAATAAATTTTTTAAAGCTAGTTGTTGCAATGAGGATTTCATAGTCCGATCTAGAAACAAAGTCGTTGGAGCTATAGTTGTAGAATTCATTGTTAAGCATCCATGAAAGGTTGTATGAAAGAGAAGCATCTATAAGATAATAGTAAAAAAGATGAGCTACTAAAGGAGATAAAAAATTAGAGGAGGATAGGTAAATGAAGTTGTGAAAAAAAACAAGCAAATGAAGTCTAGTTTTGGTGAAAGGAGATCATAATCTCAAAAGAATATGAATAAAAGATGTTAGTATTTTTTGTGTTGGCTATTTTGATGTTGTATAAAGTTTTAGGAGGATATAAGTGTCTTGGTTGAGAGAGAATCAAACTGAGAGCATATTTAAAGTCTGCAGAACAAAGTAAGGAGAGGTGTTGACAAAGGAGATCAAAAAATTAGAGGAGGATACCAGTATGCATTAGTTTCCCCCATCATGTGAGTTTTTGGTCATTTGAAACCACTTGTCTATGAGTTTGTGGTAATCTGAAACCACCTATATGTTAGTTTGTGGTCATCTGAAACCACCTATATGTGAGTGTGTGGTCATTTGCAACCACTTGTATGCAAGGTATGTGAATAAGGTCAACAAAGCCAATTTAAGCTAGGATCCCTGAGTACCAGTAGTGTGACTCTATGGGAGGTGTAGATAAAAAAAAGTACATCACACCTACACTTGTGATGGAGTGGTTACCAGAAAGGGCTAGAGCTCATGGGTAGAGCATCCCAATAGCAAAATGGGATTTCCTAGGTTTGATTCCTAGAAGTTGAAGATTTGAAGATTGTTGAAACATCAATGGAAGAGATCAAGAAATTAATTGAAATTTATAGTTGAGATTAAGGGGGAGTGTTGGAAGTAATCTCATCTACTTCATTTACTTCTCCAGCTAGAACGATTCATGTTAGTGTCCTCTATATCAACATTGGATCACAATCAATTCCAACATTAAAGACAAGGATTTGAATGAGATTTCATTCCATTTGCTCCAACATATTCAATGTCCTATCAGTAGTCTTCACACGCTTTGTGGGTGCAACGAAATATATTATTTTATGTATTGCTTCCTCTCCTCTGTTGATGCTCATTCTTCTATATATTATTGAGTCCACACTTTTGTAATCACTCTCACAAATGGAGTTCGACTCTTAAGAGCTGTAAGGAGAAAGATAATGTGTTGATGTTTGTAAGGAGTCAATTTTTTTAATTTTGTATGAAAGAGACGAAGCTCTATAAATCTATATTTTGATTAATATAAAATACCAGTTCTTGTGTTTATTTGTCTTCTCCTCTCCCTTTCAAATCTATCTTTATGGGGTGTGTTGCCTGTGGGGGTAGTGTCCAATCCACAAGTCGTGGCCTGTGGAGGGGCAGTTGCCTCCACCCACAATCATCCCCATGGGATGTGTGGCTAAGGGATGGGGGAGGGGTGGGGGGCAGACTTTACAATACCTTCCCTAATATAAAATTAAACCCCCAATATATATATTAAAAATAAAACAAAATCTAAACTAGTGTATAATGATATTAAGCTCTCTTCTGAGTTTTCAATTGAAATTGTATAATATAATTATATTATTATATATTTATATATGTATATACAATTCTATATATATATATATATATATATATATATATATATATATATATCTTGCAATCAGGAAACATGTAAACAAAATAAAAGGGCAATTGTAATTTTTCAATTCAATAACTTTGAAATTTAATTCATGATTCACAATAGTACGTATAAATATATATAATGCTATATATATATTTATATATGTGTGTTTATATAAATATATATAGTTTTATAGAAAAAGAACCAATAAAATACAAATTTGCACAACCATGAGGTTGAATCTCCTACAGTAACTAGATAATAGAACATTTAATTAACTTTGCATTGATTTTCAAAAGGGGTTTTTAAGAGGATCAAATATTTCCACAAACGGTTATTTTTTCACCAAATTGAAATTTAAAATACATTGGAAAAGAATTGAAACCTAGAAAATGCTTTCCAATTGAATTCCCTCTTCCTCTTCCTCTCTTTCCCATTCTTGTTTGCTGGAAATCTCCTGTTGTAGATTCTTTTCCTCTTTTCCTTGTATTATTTTCTCCTCTTCTTTCCTTGGCTTATAGTTTACTTGTGCTTCTGAAAACCCTCTTCCCGACAACCATTTTTCAGTTATATTTTTGCTGAGAATTAAAGAAGAGTTTTGATAGCTATTGTGTCTTTTCGTTAATGATTCTCCTCTTTTAAAGATTTATCCCTTATTCTGAATACCTAATCTTGGAATTAAAATTAATATTTATTTTCATGCATAATATTTAACCACCAATAGTAATAATAAAGAAATCTTATTATTATTGCATACGAAATATTTACCCTCAGAAAATAATAAGGAAGTCTTTTTAATTTTTGCAATCTAAATGTTTATTCTAAATGAATATTAACAAAATATCACTTACTTGCACATAAAAATAATTTTCCTAAATACAAGGTATTTTCATTTAATTGCAATTAAATTAATTAGTCTAAATAACAAGCATTATCAATTAATTGAAACAAATGAATTCTTTAATTAAAATATAATTAATTCATTTTGTTTCATTGCACTTTTATTTCACCACAAATTAATTTAATCTAACATTGTAAAATACGAACCATAAAAATAGGGGTCGTGACACTTTTTTTGCACATGCATCCATAAGCCTGTCATATCATTACAAGTAGCTTGATTACTCTACTCCATGTCACCTATCTCAAATTTCATGCATTCAAACTATCACTTCACATTCCATTAGATGTACATACCGCATGCTTTCATCACACACACCAACCTGTCATTTACTCCATCACCCATAGCAATTATCCAATGTCAAATCACACTCACAATGTGGACACTCTTCCAATAGCTTCCCACACATGGAGTTACATTCATATCAACTGGCAGGTACACATACTAACATTCAATGATTAGCATAGATTTCTAATACATTCAATATGTCCTTGCATTTAATTTTGCATGCTTCACACTAATTAATATTATTTCTATACTCATTAATCATACCCTCCATCTAGTCACATGCATTGAAGTGAGGCCACTTCAAGGTTTTAAGTTGGGGGGAGATAGTATATATTCTAATTTTCTTTTTCCACCAAAAGAAAAACACAAAAAAAAAAGCATACAAACCCTTTTTTCCTTTATATATTTCTGCATTTGCAACCTTTTTGTTGGAAATTCCCTAAATTTTGAACCAATTTAAGCTTATTCAAGCTGAAAAAGAGGAAGAGACATAGTAGTTGAAGTTAAAGTGAAAGAAGTACATGCAAATATAACAAGTATAGAGGGTTGGTGGGTTGTTGAATTGGAATTTTGAGCTGAATTTCTAGAGTTTTGAGCAGAGTAAGGATATTTCATCATGGGAGGTGATATTGTCATAAGGGAACCATCAACACACTAGTAAGTATTGGAGGACATGCTATTATTGCACATTTTCACAAGAGCAGGATGGTTAGACTACTTTTTAAAGTTGATAGAGTATAATGAAGACATGACAAGGTAGTTTGTAGTGACATTACAACATGATGAAGTCATTATCAAGGGATTGAGAGTGAATGATTTAGAGGTTGCAATTGCAGAAGTGTTTGTTCTACCAAGGAATGGAGTTGAATTCCTTATCAAAGTGAATGCAATAGCTACTAGGGATGGATTCAAGGAGGTAGGAGAAAACCTTGATTCATCATCACAAGGTACCAAGAGATTGTCACTTCCATCGATATGGGCTTCTTTTTCTTCTTACATTATTAAGTATATTAGTTGTGATGGTAGACAAACCCTTTTGTATACCGTGCATTTTAAGCTATCAAGTAACCTCCATCACAATAGATTGGTCAATGTACCTAATTTCCTTTATAATTTGTTAAAAAGAATGGGGTCTGAGTACCAAAGGAAGATAAATGATTCAGCTATGTCACTTTACTGTTTGGTTAACTTATTAGTAAAGAGAAGCCTTAGGGTTCAGTACCCATAGGTGTCCTGGGAGAGATTTTTATTTTTTCAAGATATTAACAATATTCTTGAGGAACCAATAGTTCCAGAAAACCTAGAGTCACTTGTTACATATTTAAGGAAATCTCCCCTTGTTTCACCTGTTGCTTCACCTACCCATAGTAGGGGAGAATCAGAGGATAAAAGTGTGCAAGGATCACCACATAGATTATCCAATCAACCTACAACAAAAGAGGTACATGAAACCCTAGCTCCTTCTAGAAAAACACCAAAAACTAGAAAGAAGAGAGGTGATTCTTCTTTTACGCCTTCAAAGGTGCAGAAAAAGAAATCCACTCAACCAAGGCATTCACACTTCCTAAAAAGGAAAGGTACTATGAGGGGTAGTATTGAGAAACTAGAAGAAAAAGAAGATAAAGAAGATATTGTGATAGTAGGTACTAACTTAGAGCTAAAGGACAATGTGCTTGAAAATGTGCATATTCCCACAAAAAGGAAACGGTATATATCCACTACCTTTGAATCTAATTCAAAGGATATTTTTATTGCCAATAAAACCAGGAAGAGAACCCCAATTAGCCCTGATAGTGAGGATTATGAATACACAAGGGTTAATGCTCCTATACCCAGTACCAAACTAGACAGGGGAGAAGAAAGAGGAATGTGAGAGAGCAAAGATTACCAAAATGAACAGACTTTCATGCTATAGAGGATTCCATTTGAAACAGGTCAAAGGAGTGGATGTTGTCACAGGCCTCAGGGAAATCACTTTGCACTACAACCTCCATCCCTAGTTAATTTGTTTGAGGACAAGCAAATGGGTAGTTGGGGGGAATCATGAGTCCAATTGTTAGATAGTTTTCTTATGTTTTTATGCAAGTTCATAGAAATTCACAGACACTTATCTTATACATATTCCTACACTATGCTATCTTTTATGCTTATTATGCAACCATGAACCTAATTAAAAGTATATGGAAATATGGTATGATGTGATGGTTATTGTATAATTATGTGTGGATATGTATGAATTGCAATGGATATTTGTGCTTAGCTATGGTTGTTAGTATTGTGTACATATTTTATGAACTAACTCTTTTCAACTAGAGGAGGTAGAATATAGCCCATAGCAACTGCAAGGTCCAACCCACAACCAAAGGAGTTCCCAAACAACAAAGCAAGGGAGACTCCAGAATAAATTGAGTGCAACAACTACAACATGGAGGAACTTAATGAAGATGATTTTTCATCATTATGAAAATTAATAAATATGTTGAGGGAAAAGAACCCTATTGTAGTTAGGATACTAACGTGACTGATTCAAACAATCCATGTTCCAATCCTGTTATAGTAGAGTCTCAATTCTACTTGGACTCTTCTTCCTTTTTTCAATTATAGATTGATTATTCTTTATCATGCTATGATATATAGGGTGTGATGATTTATGATTTTGTTGATTATCTGAAATACTAAGAGGGGGGTGAATCAGTATTCTATTAAATCATTCAGCTATAAACCACCCAATTTGTAACACCTCTCTAATCCCAGGTTAGTAAGATAGCATTTTGATTTTGATTTGATATTTTAAATGTTGAATGTTATTATAATGAGGTTAGATATTGTTGATTATGTTAAAGGTTATCATGATTAGCTATGTTGATGCAATTAATTGTTATATATGGTAGTTAACTACAGTTAGGATGTACTATGTGGGTGTGTGCAGGATCATCATGGAAAAAGCAAGCCCTTAAGTGGCAAAAAATTCAGAAAAATCAGAGTTAGGAAACTTGACGTAAAAATTTGAATAGGTAATCTATATTATTTCAAAAATATGTAAGAATATAATTTGTAGCAAATTGAATGTAGTTTCTAAACTGCTATGTTTATTTAAAAAAAAAATCTGTTTGGTGAAAATTTGAAATTTCAATGTAGTAGCACTTAAATTTCAGGGAAAAAATAAGAAGTAGGTGTCTGTCTGACCACCCTAAGCACAATAAAATGATAATATTTTTTATAATATTTTAGATATAAGTAGAGGAATCATGTCCCAATGTGATGCTTATTTTTTTATTATTTTTTTCCAAGTAAATAATTAATTATGAAATTTTTATTACAACTTTAAAAAAATAAAAAATCTTGTATGTCTAACCACCTTAACTTGGTCAAAACTTCATGAAATTCATTTTTTTTTTTAATCCTATAGCATGTGAAGCATAGAATGTGACACATGTTTTGGATTCAAAAAATGTGATGTTGTTTGAAAGTTATAGATGTTTTTCAATCAACCTATCAATTAGGACTTTATTTGTAATTCAAATAGAAAATAAATAATTATTATTTATTGAATTCAAAGTAAAGAATAGGGATTGATACAATTATATAGGATGGCGTTTTGGTATGCAACTGCAAGGAGCCAAGCTAGGGCATTCAAGCCCTAGCTCGTGTTTGTTTTCTCTATTTGTGCGAAGGTTGGGGTGGGCGTCTGTTTCGTTTTGTAGGGGGGATAATCCTTTTGCTGCGGTTTTTTTTTGGGTTTGACAGTGTGTGTTGCAGGTGAGGGTTTCCTCTGATCTATTGTGCCTGGGGTCAGCTTTTTCTTGTGCATGTCCGTCCCAGGCCTGTTGGCGGTTATGTCTTAGGGTGAGCCATCTAGGGCTACGCCCGACATGGATTTTCGTGCTACGGTGGGCTTGAAATCGCCAAGTCAAGGAGCAAGGGTTTTTGATAACACCCTCTTCTCTCCGAATACGAGGTCTATGGATTCAAATTTTTTTGGTGGATCTCGGATCACAAATATTAACGGATGCCTAGAGCATTGCAAAGAGAGACCTAAATTGGTCATTCCGATTGAAATGATTGCTGAGGATATTGAATATTATTCAAAGCATTCTCTATATTGCAAATTTTTGGGATTGAGAGTGTCTCTACAATTTTTGGAAACTTGGGCACGAAGGACTTGGGAGCCAGAGGGTGAAATGGAGGTCATGTTGATTGCAAATAATTTCTTCATGGTCACATTTATCTGCTTGGTCGATTGCAATAGGGTTTTTGAGGGGGGGCCCTATTTTCACAACCAGGTTGGGTTGTTCGTCAAGCCATGGCATGCAAGCCTATAATCCCTCTGAGGAGCTTCCAAATTGTGTTCTAGTGTGGGTTCGGCTGCCCAGATTTCCAATTAAATGTTGTCGTGAGGACGTTCTACACATGCTTGCTTCGATGCTTGGGAAGCTGGTGGGGTCTTCAACACAAACCCTATGTAAGAAAGTAATGAATTTTGCTCGAATTTGTGTGGAAATTGATTTGAGTAGGCCTTTTCCAGATGCTTTTGATATGTGTGTGGGTCCCCATTCTTGGGTACAACAATTGGATTACAAAACCCTTCCTTTCCGATGTCGCCTCTGTCATGAATATGGTCACCTATTGCGTAGATGCCCAAAGGCTAAGCCTATGGTGCCTCAGCCTCCACCTCCTCCTCATAACAATCTTGATGTTGATAAGGGGAAGAATCCTATTTATGTTGAGGGTGCAGATGCTAAGGGTTATGTTCCTATTAAGGCTCGTAACCGGAATAGAGGACATAAGAGGACTTTGATGGAGAGAAAAGATGAGGATACTTTTAATAGGTTTGAGGTCCTAGATGATTTGGGTCAGCAAGAAGTTAATCCAGGGTTAATAAGTGTGGATCCAGGTGTGGTTGGTTCTGTCCTGGAGGATCACACTTCCATTACTCCTCCTGCTCCACAGGAGGAGTTTGCCATACCTATGGTCACTGATGTGCAGGTTGGGGCTCAGGTGATCTCGGGTCCAAATGTTGAGTTGGGGCAGGGGGATGGAAGCACATCTTTTCCTGCACGGAATGTTGGATCGGATGTGGCTAAGAGTAGCAAGCCTTCTCCTCAACTGGGCATTTTGCAAAAGGATGGCAAGAAGGGGGGGTCAAAGAAAAGTGTTAAACTTGGCAGGAAGAAAGATTTGGAAAAGATTAAGATGATGGGGGAGACTTTGGTGGAGTCAGGGTCTATTAAGACCCTAGATTCTCATTTTTTGACTCCTTTGAAATGATCATTATTTCATGGAATGTAAGGGGCTTAAACAGTGGCCCTAGACAAAAAGTTGTTCGTGAGTTGGTAAGAAGTCATTCTCTTGATGTTCTTTTTCTTTAGGAGACCAAGTTATCTATTGAGTGCATGATGGGTTTAGTGCCTAAGTTGTGGAAGAATGGTCAATGCCAGTGTATTGGGGCTCAAGGATTCTCAGGGGGTGTGGCTTGTTTCTGGAACCCTTAGAAGATTCAACCTTTGTGGTGGTATCCTTCAAGTCCTCTTTATCCATGGTTGCCTCGTGTTCTGAGTTGGGAGAGTTTGTTCTTTTCTCCAATGTTTATGCACCTATTGGGTTCCAGGGTAAACTTCTTTTATGGACACACATTCATTTTGTTCATAGCCTATTTCCCTATCATCCTTGGATCATTGCAGGGGACTTTAATGCTATTACTGAATTAGCTGAGAAACGGGGTGGTATTGCAAGACTAAAGCCTTCTGCATTGTTGTTTCCGGACAATATATCTGCTCTCAATCTTGTTGATATCAAACCTAGCAATGGTCAATTTACTTGGAACAACAGAAGGGTTGGTGATAGTTGCATTGCTGAACAACTGGATCGTTTCATGGTCTCCTGCTTTTGGGTTGGGGGAATGTGGTCTTCTAGTTCTGAGATATTAGACTAGAGAGGTTCGGATCACTGGCCTATAAAGCTAGTTATCTCTTCTGCTTGGATGCCTCGAACGCCAACCTTCAAATTCCAGCTAATGTGGTTGCGGGACCCTAACCTTTATGGATGTGTTGCTAAATGGTGGAGGTATGGTAGACCTGCTTATGGTACTGCAATGTATAATTTTGCTAAGCTACTTCAATATGTTAAGTATCAGCTTAAACGATGGAACTGACATTGCTTTGGAAACATTTACCATGCAAAGCTTGCTGTACAAGCTGAGTTGAATGGTATTACTAGGTTGATTAGGGAGGATGGGGTGTCTGAGGATTTGTTGCGGGACGAGGCTAGGGCATTGAAAGCTCTAGAGGAGTGGGAGTTGAGGGAGGAAATCTACTAGAAACAAAAAGCTCAGATTGAGTGGCTTCAGGAGGGAGACAAGAATATTGCCTTCTTCAATTCGGTGAAGGCCAGACGTCATGGTAATTCTATCTCGACTTTGGTGACTGAGAGGGGAGAGGTTCTTTCTTCTACTCAGGATATCTTAAATGAAGCTATGCAGTATTTTGCTTCTTTATTCAGGGAGGACTCGCAGGGGGACCCAGTTGAAGAGGCTCAGGTCCTCTCTTGTATTCCTTCTTTGGTCTCTTGGGAGATGAAGGAGCATCTTATGAGTGATATTTCACTGGAGGAGCTGGAGAAGACTGTTTTCCAGATGAAGAAGGGTAAAGCTCCTGGTCCGGATGGCTTCCCGATTGAGTTCTTCCAGGAATTTTGGGAGATTATCAAGCTGGATTTATTGGCAGTTGTTCAAGAGTCTCAAAAGAATAAGCAAATGCTTCGGGCCCTAAATTCTACCTTCCTTGCTCTAATCCCCAAGGGTGATGGGGCTGATCGGTTAAGTCAATTTCGCCCCATTTCTCTTTGCAATGTTATTTATAAAATTATCTCTAAGTTGATTGCTGATAGGTTAAAAAAGTGGCTTTCACTGCTGATTTCTGAGGAACAGAGTGGTTTTGTGGTGGGCCGCCAGATTTTGGATGGGGTGGTTATTGCTACAGAGACTATTCATTCTATGGCCAACTCCAAAGATAAGGCTATGTTCATCAAGCTTGACATGGCCAAGGCTTATGACAGAGTTCGATGGTCCTTCCTCCAAAAAGTTCTGGGGGCCTTTGGTTTTGAGGAGGAGTGGATTCGCTGGGTTATGAGTTGTGTGAATTCAATTTCTTTCTCTGTTTTGATTAATGGGGAGCACTCTGAACTCTTTGGTGCTTCTCGGGGTTTACGACAAGGTGACCCCCTCTCTCCTTACTTGTTTCTTCTTTTGGTGGAAGGTTTGGGACGGTTGATAAAAAGGAATGTGGAGGGGGGTTTCATTCAAGGATGGCAATGGGGAGGTGGCTTACCAGTGCAATCTCACTTACAGTTTGTGGATGACACTACTTTGATGGGCATGGCTACTATTAGGGAGGCTTCAAACATGCGCAAGGTGTTGGATGTTTATCTTGCTGCATCGGGCCAGTCAATTAATGAGGGCAAGTCTTCCATTTTTTTCTTCAATACTCCGAACTCCATTCAGAGGAGAATTGCTCATATTCTCAGATTTCAGATTGGGGATCTCCCGCTGACCTACCTTGGGATTCCTATTTCTATTGGTAGGCAGTCTAGGGATTCTTGGCAGGCTATTCTGGAAAAATTTCGTGTCAAAGTCACTCATTGGACCCTTCGCTGGCTGTCTTTTGCGGGTCAGGTTCAGTTGCTCAAATCTGTGGTTCAGGCTCTCCCTCTTTATAGGTGTATGATTCAGGTGGCGCCGATGGGCTTTGTTAGGGATCTTGATTCCTTAGCAAGACAATTTTTATGGGCTGGTAGTTTATTATCTTCCAAGTGGAGCCTTGTTAGATGGGATGTTCTTTGTAGCCCTAAACAGTTTGGTGGTCTTGGGTTAAGGCAGTCATTGTTGTCTGGTACGGCTCTGGCTGCTAAATTATATTGGCATTGGTGTGTGGAACAGGACCGGGTGTGGGCCAGAATTTTGACTCAAAAGTACTTTCCAGGGATTCCTCAAAGTGATATCCCTTGTTATAGCTTGACAGGGAAGGGATCTGTGATTTGGAATACTCTCAAGAAAGGGGCTATGCTCATTAAGGGTGGCTTATTCTGGATTTGCAAGAACGGGTCAGAGGCACATTTTTGGCATGACGCTTGGGATGGTCACCCTCCCATTATTTCTCAGTATCCTCATTTGCTTACATTGTGCCAGAGGTTCTGTGAAGCAGGATGGTCAAGGGTGTGTGACTTTAAGTCTCTTTCCTTTTAGGGGCAGTTGGTGGAGGCAAGATGGAAGAATCCAGAGGAATGGCCTATTGTTGGTATGGAGGAGGAGTGTGCTGAGCTTCATTACATTCTTTCTTGTCGAAGTTGTAGCTCCTTCATGGATCAGGATGTGTTGGCTTGGTCTCCTAACCCCAAGGGTGCTTACACTATTTCTTCTGGGTATCAGGAGTTGCTTTCCCAGCAGATTGAGGGGGTGGAGGTTCATTGGTGGAAGAAAGTTTGGAATAAGTTTTCTTGGCCAAAGTGTAATTGCTTTATTTGGACTTTGGCTTGGAATAGGCGTTTGACTTGGGATAATATCCGAAAGAGAGGTTTTTCAGGCCCATCTAGGTGTGTTCTCTGCGGGTGTGGGGAGGAGGATTCTCCTCACTTGTTCTTTCGTTGTTCCTTCACCTTACAGCTATGGAATTTCTGGTGGGGTGTTTGGAAAAGCCCATGCATTCATGCCTCCTCCTTGGTTGAGTTTTGAATTAGTCTGGGGAGGCCCCCCTCCTCAGCCTCTTTCTTGTAGGTTGTTTGGTATGTTGGTCCCATCTTTCTGCTTTGGCAAGTTTGGTTGGAAAGGGATCGAAGAATCTTTCGAGGTGAAAATTTGGGGATTCAACAAGTTTGGTTTAGAATTGTGGGAATGATCCAGGAGACAGTCGAAGCTAAAGGTAAAATTATGTTGCCGTTAGAGAAAGGAGATGCTGAGATGGTTGATCGGTTGGGTATTCAGGGGCTATCTTCAGCTTCTGCTTGCGTCAGGAGAGGTAGGTGTGTGAAGCAAAAAGTTCAAAGGGTGGGGAGTTGGTTGCCCCCTCCTACTGGCTTTTTGAAAATTAATACGGATGGCTCATCTAGGGGAAATCCTGGACCTGCTGGGATTGGCGGGGTTGGTAGGGAGTCTTCTGGATTAGTGGTTTTTATTTTTTCTGCTAATGAAGGGATACATACTGTCAATAGGATGGAAGGCTTGGCTATTCTCTATGCCTTGAAATAGGCATATGCTTTAGGGTGGCATAAGGTTATTTGTGAGTCATATTCTCAGGTCTTGGTCAATTTAATTCATGGAATGAAGATTTCTGATGTTAGCTGGCAGTTGGCTATGTTGGTGCAACAGATATTGCAGGTTAGCTCTTTGATGGAGTCAGTATCTTATGTCCATATTCCAAGGGAATGGAATAGGGCAGCTGATTGTCTAGCCAAATGGGCATCAGAGAATATAGATGGTGGGAAGATTGATGGGTGGGAGTAGATTTCCCATGAGTTATGTCAGGATTTGGAGAGGATTCTTGCAGAGGATGGGAGTGCTATTGGGGAAGAGTGATTTTGTTCCTAGCTTTTCTTGTGGTTTATGTTGGTTCTTGGGGCTTTGGCCCTTTGCTGTTATGTAATGCTTTGCTCTGATTTTCAATAAAGTTTTTACCCCTTTTAAAAAAAAAAAATTTAAATTAAAGAATAATTTATATTGGTGGAAAGCTAAGAATCTCCTTTAAAAACTCTTTTCATTTCATCAATTTTGGGTAAAAAAAAGTCGTCAGCCACATACCCTACAAAAACCCATCATATCGCCACTTTTTGGCCCATCATGATTTTGCACATACCCATGTGCGTTTGGATATGTATATATGTATAGGCACAAGTACACCATTGTATGTGTATGTTACAGGTACCAAGTATCGACTCCACCTGGCTTCACAAGTTTGAGCGTACCTTCCCTGACGGTGGTTAATAGGAGATAACACATTGGCCAACCCTTGACCTAAACCCTTATAGTCATACCCAGTTGGGTATGATCTGTCTTTGATTAATTAGTGCAAACCTTGAATATTGTGATTGGTCACATTCTAGAAAACCTTAATCCCTTATGTGGTCAGCCTGTGAAGAGTGTCTAAGCTTTTGAGTTAAATTGCATTTTTCCATAAATTTTAATTTAGGAAATGCATTTTATGATTAAAAGGGGGAATTTAATATTTAAAAGGGATAATTGGGCTTATGTGTATTCTGTTTGACCATAATTGCATAATTTACGTGATTAGATTCATTTAGGAAATTGTAAGCATTATTTATTATTTAATTTTAAATTGTGCTTATAAAAAAAGCTAAATTTTGATTTTATGTTGAATGCTAATTTATGCTATAAATTGATTGTGTAATTTATAAATTGGTAAAAGAAGGAAATGATATAAATTAGTATATATTAAAAGATAATTCTTAATATGGCTTTTCAAAAAGTGAAATGGAAAAAGGAGTTTAAAAAGTAAAAAGAGAATTCGTTTTTGCTGTAGCATATTTTGGGAGAGAAAATGTGAGGGAAAAACTCTTTTTTGCTGAAAAATTGATTTGTCCATTGTGAGTTGCACTATTGCTTTGGCTTTATTTCCTTGTTCATATGGAATGAGATGAACCCTTGGACTAGGTACTAGAGTGAGTCATGTAAGTCATTTATGGTTTATTGGATACGCCAGAATGCCTTTAGTGCTCTCATAGGCTAAGGATGGTTGGGAAGACATGCTCGCTTGTGGAGCATGGGACTTGTGTAGTTGTGCATTCTTGTTGTATGAAAGGATTTCAAGTTTCTTTGATGCCATTTATTATGGCACATGTTATGATTCTCCCTATGCTTGCACTCTAGCATCTAGATCCTATTTTGAGTAGCACCCAAAAGATCTATGTTCCTTCCTCTTTTGGTGTTGGGTTTGAATACTATGTTCATATCTTGTGGAATGAATTGTATCTCATTTAATTCCTCTTATGAGTGATTGTCATATTAACTGTAATGGCTTGTATTTCATTGATTCCTCTTATGAGTGATGTGTGTGGCATGTGAATTCCATATGTGATTAGCTTGGATGCCATGTATTCCATGTGTTGGAATGTTCTCTTACTTCGTGTGGATGCATTAAATGCTTTATGTAGTTGCATGAATTATACTCTTCTCCCTTGTGTGAATTGAGTTGCTTTGACATATATGTTAGTTTCCCCTAATTGGGATGCCTAGCCTTATCTTGAATGAAGTGTATTCATTGTGATTGGCGTGTGTGTAAGCCTATACCTTGTGCTTGAATCTTGCTTGAGTGTCTAGGCCGTGTGACTATCTCCATGAGCACGATGGGGTGGACCTCCGGGTACCACATGGTTGGGTGGCATTGAAAACCACCATTAGGGACCAAAGATCTCAACGTGGTGGATCTACTTTGATTTTGTGCTCCTTTTGTGCTCTCTCATCTCCTTCTCTTCATGCTTTCTTACTAGTGCAAAGGTTATAAATGTATAATTCAAGGGCCTTGAGTCCTAAGCTTGTAATTGTAATATTGTTATTGGTCCTTCCTCATGAAGGATGTTGTAATCAAATAATAATGAGAATAATGGTATGCTTGATTAGACTAGTTTTGGTGACTCGGTGTGGGTGTCGAGCACCTGTTTATTGTTGCCTTTTTCCTTCCTAATTGATGCATAATGGTTGAATGATTATAGGAATCTCATTTCAGTTTTAAAATGAATTTACTATATTTTGTTATTCTTCTCTTGTGTGGTGAGAATTTATGCATGTCTAGGAAGGTTATGTGAGGATTTTGGCTGTGTATTTCCTTCTTGTTGTAATTTGCAAAAGTTTTGATGCATTACAGCCTTTTGTTATTGGTTTGTACTGCTGCTACAAAAGTTCTATTGCATCAGAGCTTTTTGTATGTGTTCTATGTATTTCTGGAGCAAGTAGTTCCAAAGCAGGAAGTTCTAGCACATCAGAGCTTTTTGCATGTTGTCTTTGCGATGTTACTGCAAAAATTTCTGAAGCAGGGGGTTCAGAGTAAAACTTTTGGAGCTATTTTGTTTGCTCCTATTCAAATTTTCTCTAGAGAGTGGATTAGTTGTAACGCTTGGGAGATAAGCAAAAGCATTTTAAAATTGTTCAATCTGTTTCAAAAGGTTTACAAGAAAATAATACCATTCATAAAAGCTTCCAAAATGAGCTCAATGTAAAAGAGAATAAATTGCATTTCATGTATATAAATAATAACATTGTAATTTATCAATATTATGCACATGGCAAAAGTACATCAATGAATTTTCATATATATATTCATCCATACTCGAAAGAGATCAATAGTTCCAATAGAAACATCTTTTTCAATGTTACGTCATAAAACCTTAATTCTATACATCAATGTTACATCAGATTCTTTCATGCAATACTTCTATTTCAAAGTTGCAATAATGAATGTCAAATACATTTACATATACAAGGGGCTTTACAAGCTATTTCAGAATGATACACAAGTACATCAATAGCAAATAAAAACTCTGATCCTCCAACCATCGTGACACCATCGGTCTTCTTGCAAGTTGGGGCCAAGAGTGTGATTTAGGCGCCTTTTCCGCCCAACCACGAAGTACATGACTTCCCCGGGTTCCTTCCTAACTCGAAGGAATCCCCGGCCCTGCATAAGGAGCCTAGCAACCTGACACAATAAAACAGGAGGGAACTCTCGATGCATGCCTGGTGCCTATATGCATTTCTAACATGAGAAAACATATTTCTTGCAATAGGAGGTGGCAGAGACTCAAATACATATATTTCTAGGCTTTTTAAACAAATCCATCTATTTCAATGGTACCAGTGCTTGGCCAAGCATAAATAAAAACAAGTGGTAGTTTCAGAAAAAAGGTAAAACTACCGTCTCTGTGGATCCACCTTCGGCATCCTATCCCGGAAGTTACCAAAGTACAGTATAATATAGTGCAAGAACAAAAAGTTGTGCATTTTCCATACATGCTTCATGCATTCTATTGACTCTAAAAGAATTTTCTTCATTTATCCACATTCATAAAAAAAATTGCTTTTCAAACTGGTTTCCATGCATACTTAGGTTTCAAACGAGAGTTTCAAAACATCTTTTGAGTTCCATTTTATCATGTTGAACAAAAGAATAGGTTGTAAAGTTTCAGTATTAAAATAACATCTGCTCTTTTCTCAGTAAATTTTCTCTGATTTGGTAAAGGAATCTGTTTTCACTCCAAGCTACTCTCTTGAATGTTCTTGTTCAAGTTTGGTTTTTCAAATGTAAAAATGCATGTACATCATGATACTTTCAGTGTATGAACACAAGTAGAGGAAATAATTTTCTGTATAAAACAGTGTTCTCAGATTTATGTATATTTCTATATCTTCAAAATTCAAGTTGATTTGAAAGTGGAATTCCCAATTTGCTATAGGTTTCTGATTAACAATAATAAACAGAAATAGGATAATTCTTTCAGAAAAATAGAGGTTTGCCAATTTGCATTTGAGTTTTATATTGTATGCTAATATTCAGAAATCTACATCTGTATGTAAGCATAAGACAATGTGACCAAAGAAGATCACCAATTTGCATGGTTCTCAGAGGTACATTTTCATATTTCCAGCTTCAAAAATACTGAGATGTTTATATATATATTTTCAGAAATATATCACATTCTGAAGATGGTTTTCCTGTATAAATTCGCATTTATATATATATATATATATATATGTTATAAACAAAAAAAGAAATACAGATTTTCATAATTGTTTTCACGTTTTCTGGCCGTGCACACAGAAAAGAGCATTATACAGGGTTCTAAGCAGATGATAACATCCCAAAGGTGCTGGGAGACCTTGCCTCTCCCATGGGGAGGGCGCGAGCTGTGAGGAGGCCTCTCCCCCTCCACAGGCCACGGCCTGTGGAGGGCGCGAGCCTCCCCACAGAGCCATCCCTTCCTTTGGGAAGGGCTGGGGATTAAAATCCCTCCCCATACATTAAAAATAAATTCTTCAAAACAGAATTTTCCCAGCATTCAACTACAATTACATTCATTTCAAAAGAATTTCGAAATAATATCTGGTAAAGGTTTTCTTGCGAAATTTTGTGTATATATATATAATTTCATATATTTTCTCTCACAATTTTCTATACAAAACAATAGCAAATGAGGGTAGTTTCATGAAATGCAGATTTGCAAAAGATTATAACCCTGTTTTGGAAGAAAGAAATTGGGTATTTTCTTAACAATGTAACAAATGAAGAGAAGGTTTTTACCCAGATTTAAAATAAAACTTGAAGACATTTTCTCAGGTATTTGTAATCATTTTCATAAAATCTTGCATACAAATTCTCCAATTTCATACTGAAATTCAAACTGGTTTAAAAGCAAAGAATGGAAAAAACCTAGCAAATTACTCCAGATGCAGAGGTCCAAAATTTCATTCTGTCTCTTCCCCCTGAGCCCCCTAGTTATCTTCTCCATAATATTCTCTTCTCTCCCCTTAAAGCCTTCTTCCTTTCTTCTGAGAGTCATGCAGACCCTTTCAAAAATGACAGATGTATATTTTCGTGGCAAATATTACATGCAAAATAAAGAGGTAGCCACTTGCCGAGAGCATTGTTGGTTTTAAGAAGAATTTCCTAGAACCCCAGTTTCTCGGGACTGTTTTTCTATTTATTATTAGTTTTCCCTCTCCAAATTTTGGACTTTGGTTTAAAACATATGTAAATAAAAATATTTCCACTTTATTTTAATTTCATAAATTTATAAAATTTAATATAAAGATTTTCAATTATTTGCACAGAAAGTGGGATATATATATTAAATAGAAAAATCATAATCCTTTCAAAACTAGAATTGATAATTAATTTATATTTATGTTATTATTTTATTATTATTTATTTATTCAAATCTAAAATAAATATTTTACCTCACTTATAAATAATTCATCATTTAATTAACACAAAATAAAGATAGGATTTGAAACCATAAATCATTTAAAACTTAAAATTAATAATTAATATTTAAATTGTATTTATTGCTTTTATTTATTATTTTATTTATTTTAATCGACTATTATTTAATTCACCAATAATTCAAGACAATCATGTTGAAAGTGACATTGCCTAAATGCAATCTACATGAGTCTAGGTGTTGTGTGTGTGTGGTCGAGAGTACTCCTGTTTTACCCTGTCGAGAAGCTAACCTCCTTTCCTCAATCACACTCTTGGTCTTTGACCACTGCAACTCAAGTGCACTTAGGAACACAACAAAAGAATGAATTAGTATCCGATATAGATATATATCAAAGCAATACTTTCAATAAATATTTCTATTCTATTTTGCTTAATCTTTTAAATAAACGCATTCAAAATTACTTTCAAAAGTAAACACTTTTCTCATTTCCACACACCAAAGCATCATAGTATGTCATATTACTTCAAGCACACACAATAATCCATAGAACAAATCCACACAAAGCCAAGAGAAAAACAACATCAAAGTCTGAGACGTGACATCCTTCCCCACTTGGAAGAGACATCGTCTCGATGTCTAAAAGCAAATCACACAACAAAATTGAGATGTCAGTATATCATAAGTATCTACATGTAAGAAAATAACAACATGCTAAGATCTCAAATGAGGAGAAGGCTCTATCAATGTCATCTGCATTCACCCAGGTGGTACTGTCCACCGAATACTGGCCCCACTGGACCCTGTACTCCACAACAACATAGTTCTGCAACTTAACGTTGTACCTCCCAGAATCCCGATGGGCTCCGCTAGCACCACCCCTGAATCCTGCTAAGTATGCCATCCATGCACACCACACATATGGTTTTACTACCATCCAATTATATCCAAGTAAAAAATGGCTCTTGCACCAGAGCTTACAAGAATAACATCACATCATTCGAGCATGAGAATTTAATCACTCACATTAGTACAAGTATAGAGAACATTTCAAGTTCAAGTAAAAATATTAATATAGTTAAGGAAACAATTTTCTATGCTATGAGTACAAACACCCATACAGATGTGTCATTGCACAAAGCATGAGAAGTGCATTATTGCACAAGCACCCTTCTCATATAATACACATGTAAGTACCTTTACTAAAAGAAAAACAATCAGGCATACATGATTCACCCTATCAATCATTCATACCTTGTCTGCAAGACAAGTCGAGGAAACTTATCTAAACATCCTTACCATTGAAGGCCCTTAAGGCATCTCAACTTTTTTTCAAAAATCCTCGTGGATTCTAGAAGATCCATATCCTCAACCATCAACTTTCCAAAAGCCTAGTACCATAATGAACATTCTTTCCTTTAAAAAATCCCTTCTTAGGTTTCCTGCCTTCGAGAAGGCTCAACCAAGATTATCTATTATTATCCAATTTATGTACTTCACATATAAATTACAAAATAGTAAAACAACTGTAGAGGTGCTCCAACGAGGTCCAAACTAACCATCGTGCACACTGACTATTCTGAGACTAGGTCACTTGCAATCCATTCCTTTGACAATTCTGATTTTTGAACTTTCTCTTCTTATATTTAGTGCCCTTTATCTTCCTTTGAATTATACTTCATTTATTTCATCTTTTACATCTTACTTATTAGGTATTCCATAATCAATCCATATTTTACTTCCATTACTAGCTATTGGTTTATTCTAGTTTAGAACACCTTTCAGTAACTTCCTTATCCATTTTTAGTTCTACAACACTTTTATTATCCCCTCTTTTTCTTTTTCTTTTTTTAACAATACATTCTATATATCAAACTTCAATCAACATTTCCAATCTTGCCTTTCTCTTCTCATCCCACACTATTTTTCTTGTCTCAAGGGTTTCTTCTCCTTTTTAACTTCCATTACTATTATATTGTCATTTTAGTCTTTCATTCTTCCATTCAAACTCTGTATTACTACAACATCCCTCTCTCTATCAATTAATACATAGTTATGAGGAATGTTCCTTCTTATAACCTTATTCATTCTAAAATATCTACTTCTGATCTAGCAGTACATGTTGCCAAAGTGTTTCTTTGCTCTACCCTTTCACCACCTACAACATCTCTCTACTTTCCATTTGTGTTCCATTGCATCCACTGAAGTTCACTACACAATTACTTTGCTTTGTCAACTAACATTCCTCCTACCACTGCCCGTTATTTCAACATAAACAAAACAAGTTTTTCTTAAAACTCAAGGGATATACTTAGGAATCAATCCATAAAGCATGTTCTCAAATTTCCTTTGTACTATCTAGACATGGTGTCCTCTCATATAGTAATACCAACAAGATATACAAAATAATAGACCCATAGCAATACCAATGTTCAAAACTTTCCTATCATTTCAAAATTAAATACTTGTATCAGACAGCGTATTAAGGAATTCAATCTATCATAATTTTATCAATCATACACACTAGGAACTGAAGCATTCTCTGTATTATACCCCCTCATACAGTCTATCAGAGGTCCATCATGGACATGATAGAGCACATAACATGAAATTTGACCATCAATTTAAAACATTCAAGCATAGCCACCATTTAGAAAAATTAAATCAAATCCAAGGAAAAGAAAAGTCGATTTCAACAATAAGGCATAAAATGTGCACCATTTCAACAATAATTCACACATGACCATAATGGTCGCAAGATAAATAAGTATTGAAAATTCGATGGCTATACTTACTCATGCACATAAATAAAAATTCAACTTTGGCCTACACGACATTCAATAAATTGAACAAAAACAATAAAATAAATAAATAAATAAATAGATAAAATATCAAATTTCTCAAGTTACATAACATATGAACTGTGTGACTAACTCTGGTCACAAGAGAGGGAGTACAATACCAAACCATACTTGGATTTCAAAATCCGAGGTAAGTAAGAGAGCACATTCAATAATAGTGAACAATGAGTCATCTAAGACCCAGTCACACAAAACAAGAGATCCATTCTACTTTATCATCCAACATCGCTAAAGATGCCGAACAACAAAAAAAAATGCATTCCTTTCAAGGGAATTTCAATCGCCACGTAATGACACACATGGTCAAACACTAGCGAACATCCACAACCCAAGGTATCCAAATGCTTCATTCTCACAATGAAAAGCAATTACCAATTCCCACTTTATAGATATACACCATTCATATGGATAACGCATTACTACAACATTCACACATTAATTACATGAAGTTCTCATTCGCACAAATAAATATGCCAAAACACACATACACGGGATATGAAAACAAAAATTATTCAAGTGCATCACTCACACAAGGTAAGTATACCATCTCTAACATAATATGAAGAACAAGCTCGAGCACTTTACTCGCACCAACCATAGACAATCATAAGTGCATTACTCGCACATTATACATGTATATATGCAAAGTGCCTAACTCACACGATGCATTACTCACACCAAATATAAATCAAACAAGAGTGCATTACTCACACAATATATGCAACGTGCATATTCATAAATATATCATTTATATAAATCTAGCACATAGGACTCATAAGGTCTCACAAAATCAAAACTCATGTCTTGTCAATAAGACTGACAATGATAACTTATCTGAGCAAACTTTTTCTCCTAGGACCATATCAAAGACTCCTAAGGAGACTTAACTTGCATTTACTAAAGATCGCAAGGATCATACACACATTGCGATTAGGAAAGAACAAACATTATCTAAAAATCAACTTACTCATAATCAAATACCTTTACCATTGCAGACATCCTTCTTGGATTCTCTTCTTCCTTAAAGCATCATCTAAGGTTTAAACCATTAATGGTCGTAGGTGATTGTTCTTTCTACTTGACTTAATATATGCATATTTTATTTTTACCTCTAGTAACCTTGTAACTTATCCTTTTAGATCATAGTCATTCGCCCTTTATGTCCTCAAAGAGACCTCTTTTCTCAATATTTCTCTATTCTACATCATCACTTCACGGGTTGTCATCATGTCTTAGCCATCTTGGCTCAGGTATATACATCACAATATCTCAACCCTTTTTAAAGGTACAATCTCCAATCCTTGTTTCGACCATGACATTATTCTTACTGAGGATTCTTTTGAAAATGCCACTAAACTGATGAGTACTCTCAACTAATATAGTCATACCATGTCTAATCTTCTTGGTTCTCAACTTAACCATCTAAGACTCATTGAGGTTCCAACTCATCAAAGAAATCTTCGACCCAAGATAGGGTGCTAATTCACTCGATGCTCTTAGAAATTTAGGTCATCAACAGGTTCACATTGCAACCTATAGCGTAGAAGCCTTGAGGTTCGAGTGTTGAACCTATGGCTCTGATACCAAGATGGAACACTTGGGAGATAAGCAAAAGCATTTTAAAATTGTTCAATCCATTTCAAAAGGTTTACAAGAAAATAATACCATTCATAAAAGCTTCCAAAATGAGCTCAATGTAAAAGAGAATAAATTGCATTTCATGTATATGAATAATAACATTGTAATTTATCAAGATTATGCACATGGTAAAAGTACATCAATGAATTTTCATATATATATTCATCCATACTCGAAAGAGATCAATAGTTCCAATAGAAACATCTTTTTCAATGTTACGTCATAAAACCTTAATTCTATACATCAATGTTACATCAGATTCTTTCATGCAATACTTCTATTTCAAAGTTGCAATAATGAATGTCAAATACATTTACATATACAAGGGCTTTACAAGCTATTTGAGAATGATACACAAGTACATCAATAGCAAATAAAAGCTTCGAATATAAATGCCATTGACACCATCGGTCTTCTTGAAACAGAGACCCAGAGTGTGATTGGTACCTTAACCAAAATTACATGACTTCCTCCCGGGTTCCTTGCTAACTCAGAAGGATACAGCCTTGCATAAGGAGCCCTAGCAACTGACACAATAAAGCGGGAAGGGAACTCTTTCGATTAAATGCGGTGCCTATAAATTTCTAGCATGGGAAAGCCATATTTCTTACCAGCAGGGGAGGTGGCAGGGCTCAATATATATTTCTAAGGCTTTTTTAAACAAATCCATCTATTTCAATGGTACGATTCTTGGCCAAGCATAAATAAAACAAGTGGTAGTTTCAGAAAAGGTAAAACTACTGTCTTTGTGGATCCACCTTTGGCATCCTATCCCGGAAGTTACCAACATATAGTATAATAAAGTGCAAGAACAGAAAGTTGTGCATTTTCCATACATGCTTCATGCATTCTATTGACTCTAAAAGAATTTTCTTCATTTATCCACATTCATAAAAAAATTGGTTTTCAAATTGATTTCCATGCATACTTAGGTTTCAAACGAGAGTTTCAAAACATCTTTTGAGTTCCATTTTATCATGTTGAACAAAAGAATAGGTTGTAAAGTTTCAGTATTAAAATACATCTGCTCTTTTCTTAGTAAATTTTCTCTGATTTGGTAAAGGAGTCTGTTTTCACTCCAAGCTATTCTCTTGAATGTTCTTGTTCAAGTTTGGTTTTTCAAATGTAAAAATGCATGCACATCATGATACTTTCAGTGTATGAACACAAGTAGAGGAAATAATTTTCTGTATAAAATAGTGTTCTCAGATTTATGTATATTTCTATATCTTCAAAATTCAAGCTGATTTGAAAGTGGAATTCCCAATTTGCTATAGGTTTCTGGTTAACAATAATATACAGTAACAGGATAATTCTTTCAGAAAAACAAAGGTTTGCAAATTTGCATTTGAGTTTTATATTGTATGCTAATATTCATAAATCTACATCTGTATGTAAGCATAAGACAATGTGACCAAAGAAGATCACCAATTTGCATGGTTCTTAGAGGTACATTTTCATATTTCCAGCTTCAAAAATACTGAGATGTTTATATATATTTGTTAGAAATATATCACATTATGAAGATGGTTTTCCTGTATAAATTCGCATTTATGTATATATATATATATATATACATAGATACAACTGAGTATATATATATACATATATATATATATATGTTATAAACAAAAAAAGAAATACAGATTTTCATAATTGTTTTCATGTTTTCTGGCCGTGCACACAGAAAAGAGCATTAAACAGGGTTCTAAGTAGATGATAAGCACCCCAAAGGTGTTGGGAGGCCTTGCCTCTCCCATGGGGAGGGCGCGGGCTGTGAGGAGGCCGCACCCCCTCCACAGGCCGCGGCCTGTGAAGGGCGCGAGCCTCCCCACAGTGTCGTCCCTTCATTTGGGAAGGGATGGGGATTAAAATCCCTCCCCATACATTAAAACAAATTCTTCAAAACAGAATTCTCCCAGCATTCAACTGCAATTAAATTCATTTCAAAAGAATTTCGAAATAATATCTGGTAAACGTTTTCTTCCAAAATTTTGTGTATATATATATAATTTCATATATTTTTCTCTCACAATTTTCTATACAAAAGAATAGCAAATGAGGGCAGTTTCATGAAATGTAGATTGCAAAAGAATAAAACTCTATTCTGGAAGAAAGAAATTGGGTATTTTGTCAACAATGTAAACAAATGAAGAGAATATTTTTCCCCAGATTTAAAAATAAAACTTGAAGACATTTTCTCAGGGATTTGTAATCATTTTCATAAAATCTTGCATACAAATTCTCCAATTTCATACTAAAATTCAAACTAGTTTAAAGAAAAGAATTGAAAAACCTAGCAAATTATTCCAGTTGCAGATGTCCAGAATTTCATTCAGTCTCCTTCTCCCTCAGCCCCTGGTTATTATTTTTTTTTTCCGAATAAGCTTCTCTTCTCTCCACCTTAAAGCCTTATTCCCTTCTTCCGAGAGTCATGCAGACCCCTTTCAAATTGACAAATGGATAATTTTCTTGGCAAATATTACATGCAAAAATAAAGAGATAGCCACTTGCTGAGAACATTGTTGGTTTTAAGAAGAATTTCCCAGAACCCAATTTTCTCGGGACTGTTTTTCTATTTAATAATAATTTTTCTTTATCATTCTTTTACCCTAATCTTGAAATTAGAATTTAGGATAAATACAATTAAAACATATGAATTTCATTTCAAATTCATAAATAGGTAAAATGTAATAAATGATTTACAAATACTTGCACAAAAGACAAATATTTTGAATATACTTACTTTATTTATTCAAATCTAAATAAATATTTTACCTCACTTATAAATAATTCATCATTTAATTAACACAAAATAAAGATAGGATTTGAAACCATAAAGCATTTAAAACTTAAAATTAATAATTAATAGTTAGATTGTATTTATTTCTTTTATTTATTATTTTATTTATTTTAATCGACTATTATTTAATTCACCAATAATTCAAGACAATCATGTTGAAAGTGGCATTGCCTAAATGCAATCTACATGAGTCTAGGTTTTGTGTGTGTGTGGTCGAGAGTACTCTTGTTTTACCCTATCGAGAAGCTAACCTCCTTTCCTCAATCACACTCCTTGTCTTCGACCACTGCAACTCAAGTGCACTCAAGCACGCAACAAAAGAATGAATTAGTATCCGATATAGATATATATCAAAGCAATACTTTCAATAAATATTTCTATTCTATCTTGCTTAATCTTTCAAATAAAACGCATTCAAAATTACTTTCAAAAGTAAACACTTTTCTCATTTCCACACACCAAAGCATCATAGTATGTCATATTACTTCAAGCGCACACAATAATCCATAGAACAAATCCACAAAGCCAAGAGAAAAAACAACATCAAAGTCGGGGCGTGACATTAGTCCCTCCTTTCTTTGGTAGTGCGATAGGCCATGTAGCCATGTTTGTTGTCGATATATCATATTGACAATTGATTTATGTGTAAGTTATTCTATATGTTTTCAAAAAAAAAATTATTTGTTCCTCTTTTGTCTCTTACCCTTCGGGGTTGCGTAGTGGGGTGTTACACAATTAAAGCACATATAATTGCAAACAAGAATGAAAAAATTGAAATGAACATGACACCACAAAACACATCAACACCATATTTTTACATGGAAAACCATGGTGAGGATTAGCTCACAATATAATATATCCAAATACAATATATTGTAGGGCTCATTGTCAAGAATCACTATCCTTAAAAGGCGCACAACCATAATACAAAATAAAATGGCTAACCGCCAAGATACAAAAATATATGGCTCATTACCAAAAGTATGAATTGATAGAATACACCTTTTATGTGTTGAGTTCAGTTCCAACGAGGCTCTAAATGTGAAGTACTTCTCTACTTAGAAATCACATAACAATTATGCTCTAATCCTTGAATTTTCTCACAATACATTACTTGCATCTGATAAATCATTTAAGATTCACAAATTCTTAATCTTCTTCACACCACTTAACACACATATTACTCACTCACACCCACTCTTTCTACTCCAAAAAGTCTCATATATATATACAAATATGTTTCATACATCAATTAGGTCAGCCTAATTAGATGTAACCAAACCAATCAAAAATAGCTCTTTTCAACACCATATAAGATTTGAAACATATTTTTATCCATGTGATGCATCATTTCAAGTCAATGTAGATCTGTAAGGGATCCAACTAGCATCCACAAAGTATAATTAATCTTCTTAATACATGTCATATATTAGGTCGGACAAGAATATGACCTGAACTCAAAAAATCCAAACCAACACACACTTCTCAAAGTAAACATCTTCCAGATATGATATTAATTAAGTCTCTATCACATTAACATCAGAGAGACTACCATTATAACCATAGCATCAAAATTTTCTTCTTAAGAAAATGAGGAGTCTCTTGCACAAATATATTAAACATAGAAACAACTGTAGTGCTATATAGAGTTGAGCTCTATCATTGATAATCTTTTGTACACAACACAAAACTTCTCAAGATCTTGGATAAATTTGTATGAAGAGTCATAATAATATGATTAAGAGAGAAGAGCCATATCTTTTCTTGCAGTGAATTCTAGACTCAAAAACCAATGCACTAGACCATAACATTATCAGTAAAGAACACAGATCAAATTCTGGTATACCAAATATGCTTTCCACAATGTTGCCACAATATTGACGTCAATGACAACACTGGAAAAACCAAATCAACCTATATACACTTCATGCTCATGTTGCTAGGCTCCCATATTTCCAACACATTTCTATTTAGAGTCCTTGTTTTAATAAGCTTCCCTCGTGCCTATATGTATGACTCGGTGGTTGAGGTATTACAAGTTAGTTAATTGTTCAATAGCATATATAGTTACTAGATATTTTTAGTTAGTTGTTGTTCTTATACATAAAATGTTGATTGTTCAATTAAGATTTCATGAATAAGATATTCCAATATAATTTATGTGATATTCTAAATTTGTGCAATGAATGGTTTTGAGTTATTATGATTACATTAATCTAAGAAGCAAGATTTGAGTTAGATCAGTGGAGGCAGTCACTTGAGCAAGGGCCACTCAAGGTAACTATTCCTCACTTCATTTTCTGTACAATTACTTCTGTTATAGCAGTTATTTCATAAATGCTTGTTAATTGGATTCCTCGAGTTATTCATGAACAATTCTTGTTTCACATTTATGCCTTCATTTACTTAAACTTGTTGTACTTTGAAGTGTAGGATTAGTTATCGGTGTAATTAGGGGAAAATCAACAGGTTTAATGTGTTGAAAACAACAAAATAAATAAACCCTATCAAGCACCATGAAGTACAACTAGAATGAAAATGCAAATAAACAAAGGACATGCAAACCAATTTTCAAACTAGACTTGATTGACCTCCATGGCTCTTCTCCACATGCATAAGAATGCAAGATTTTGAAGGTTGATTGTTGGAGGAATATTGGTTGCTCAATTCAGCAACATAACAACCTGATGAAAATGACAAATGGAGAATGATAGAGACAGATGGAAGACTGGAGAATGATTTTGACAGCATAAAGATGTCTGAAGAATTGCCCCTAACTAGATTGTGAGAGGCCATATTTATAGAGCCTTGATGTGGACAGAGATAAGATTTGATAAGATTTGATAAGGATTTGATTTTTGACAAAAGAGGAAATACAACGAGATGAGATAAGATTTTAAAAAGATAGAAGGATTCTGATTTTCTCTTTTAAAGGAAATAAATCCTGAAAAAAATGAGAAGGATAATTGATGAATTATCTAATTAAATAAATTAATTAGATACACATGAGTTTCAATTTTGGAAAGAAAATGAGATCTTTTTAAGATTTTATTAATTAAATAATTTATTATTTAATTAACATTAGAAGAATGAATAGAAATGATTTAATTAATTAAATAATAGAAATGATTTAATTAATTAAATAATATAAATTATTTAATTAACATTTAGAGGAATGGATGGATTATGCATAGGAAGGGAATAAATGAAATTAGTCAAATAAATAAGATTTATTTAACTAATTAGATGATGACACAGGTACCTAGGGAAAAACATGCTACAAGATATCTAAATGATGTAATGTTTGTGACAAGGTGTTGTAAGAGGACATTTTTGGGTGTTTACATTTTGCCCCTCTTTCAGATGATGTTCGAGATGATGAGATTTGTGTCAAGTAACATCATTTCAAAGAAGCTAAGGTACAAGTAAAAGAAAATGGATGGTGAAGGAAAGATAAGATAGTTATGATGAGATGTGGCAAAGGATGGGATGATGATGATATAAGAATAGGATGATGATGGAATGATGATGCCCCCTCGAGAGGATAGGCGAGTTGGACAAACATGGGTAGGCTCTCAAAATGAAAGGGATGGGTCAAGAACTAAAGATGAAGGAATGGATAGAAGAAGTGAAGGATGCATTATGCTACAATGAAAGTGAGCAATCATGATGTTTGATTTATCACTAGATTTTATGCACCAAGGTATAAGGACCAAGGTGATGATGTGTCTTGTGCCCCAGCATAATACAACCTTTTCTAGATACAAGGTATGAATATTAGTTGGAATAAGTCAGATTTGATGAAAATGCAAGATAAAAGTGATAAATTACATAAGAAATCAACCAAGCATGCACAAATGATACAAAAGAAAAGAAGGTATTGCCCATGTCAAGTTGTAAATCATTGATTGATGATGATAGTGTTGTCATTGCGGGGAGCGACATATCCCTAGATCAACACAAGGATGACTAATAATTAACTGATTGACTTTGATTGATGATGATAGTTTTGTCATTGTGGGGAACAAAATATCCATAGATCAACACAAGGATGACTGATAATTGGTTGATTGACGTTGGTTTACAACAAGATTAGGATCAAGACCAAAGGATGTGATTAGATAACTTGGCAAGATTGATCGACTTGATTGGTGTGGACTAAGGATTGACTTGCACTTGGATTATTGCTTGGATTGATTCAATTGAGTTGATTGGATGAAATAATTTGGTTTGATTTTATTGCTTGGATTTTTGTTGGCTATTTGATTTTTTTGTCTTTTTTCAGGACCTTTTTCCATTTTTTTGTATTTTTGAAATGTTGTGATTTTTTTTTTGGACTTATAGAAATGCTTTGATTTTTTGCTTGGACTTGGTTTGATTTTTTAGATTTTGAAATGTTTGAGGTGCCAAAGGATGAACATTTGAGTAGCCTTTGTACTAGATACCAATGACAAGGGAAAACCAAATTCTGGAATTCTAAGGAATTGGGTGATGGGATAAGGGATAAAATGCTCATGATAAGATGGATGGATGTAGTACATGCATGTAGGCATCATAAGAGAGCAACGATGTGATCTCCAAAGACTATGTCACATAGGAATAACATGCCCCATTCTAGGTACAAGACTTAAGATTTTTCATGACAAAATGTATGACAATAGGATAAAGATATGATTGGTTTAGATAGGATGGGGCATGTCAAGAGATACCCAAAACATGTTTCAACCTTTTGCCCCTATATCTTCATCAAGATCAAAAGAAGAAGGGTGGATGGATGGACGCAATATGATAGGTATGTATGATGGCTAAGATGGTAGGTAGGATGGAAATGACAAGACATGAAAATGATAGGTTGGATATATAAGACATTGCCCCAAAGTGTAGAGTGACATAGAGATCAACCTATGCATGATCTTGTTGCAGGGTTTTTCCTCATGCTACTTATCCGAGGGGCACTGTTTACGGTTCCACGTTGGATGGAAAGGGATTTCTCTTTACTTTTACTTTACTTTTTATTTTTCATTTTTTTTACTCTTTTAACTTTTTGGATAGGAGAAGGGGAATATGGATAGGAGGTAATCAAGTGTCTAGTTCCATGAAAGGTGGTAGTTCCACTAGAGATGGATGTCATTACACAGACTATGTCAAATGCCATTATGCTCATAGATGTCGGTAAGGGATGACATGAAAGGGAGATGGAGTAGGTAGATGGTGGATTATGAAAGGATTATGCAAGAATGGATGGAGAATAGTGGATTATGATGTGGATTATGTAGGGAAGATGATAGGGATTATATGGGACTTATGCAAAAGATGAATGGGGAGGCTTAGCCAAAAGCATGGACCATAAAAAGTTGATGGGGAGATATGCAAGATAATGAGTGAAGTGAGGGCATGGAGGGTTTGTGTGGTGTTGTGAAATGGAAGGGCAGTACACCAATGGTTGCACCTGCTGTGGAAATATAGCGTTGAGGCTTTTTAGAGTGTGGATGGGGTGTAGGAAGCAATGGAGATGGGTGATGGGGAGTGCTTTAGGTTACCCACATAGAATTAGTATTTTTATGACTTTTATTTTGCTTGTAGGATGGAATATGATTCTTAAATAGAGTAGAGATGTGAGGTGGAATTAGATGGTTTAATTATTTTTTGAGATGTGGATGCACTCATTGACATTTCTTTTTGCTTAGGTACCCAAACCATTTTTTGTTTTAGAATTTTTTTTCTTTTGGAGGTATGTGATTATATAGGTTTTAGATGGATTTTTCTTTGATTCTTTCTTTTTGTTCCCTAAAGGCATGGGGATTTTTGGGATTTTACTTTATAGGTAGAGGCATTGGGAAATTATTGCTTTTGAATTCCATGGGATAGGTGGAATGAGTGGAAGCTTTATGTCTAGACAATGTGTGCATTTTTTGGTCATGATTAGGAATGTTAGAATATTTATGGATAAATGGATAAGAGGATTGAATGGTAGGGATATTAGGTGTTGGGAGTAATGGTGGTAAAGTGGATGGAGGGATATTAGGATTTGGAAGCAATGGTTTAAAAGTGGATGGTCACATGATTTTGACATTTTTAGGATGATGGAGGAAGGATGGAAACATATGGCATATGATAGGATTTGTGATGGAAGGTGGACTTAGGACATGCATGGAGGAAGTACCAAAATCTTGAGATTGGTGTCCTTGGGGGTGTATGTCCAAGGCCATAAGAGTGTGGAGGGAATTTGACATGGATGGGCTCCAAAATACCTTGTTCATTAAGGTCTAGACCTTTACCTTGGTGGTTCATATTTTGGAGTGTGCAATGGACAATGGGATGAGGTGTAGATGGAACACTAGACACAAGTTCCTTATTGGATGGATACAAAATGAAGCAAGGGAAAATAATGGTTGTTAATTTGTTATAAGGAGTAACATTCATGAATGAGAGTGGAAAGACCAATAGGATATGATGTAGGACTTGCAATGGGGTCGATAGTGGGTGATGGAGGATCATTAGGATCTTGATTAGCATTGTGTTCACTTAGATCCAAGGTATTTGTTTGATCTTCTATGTGTGTTTGGGAGGCATATGTCTCATCAAGGGAAGTGGATGTTGATGGATCATGGATAGGACTAGGTAGGGGGTGGATAGGAGCAATGGATGTTTCCTACTCATGGATAGGTGAAGTGATAGGCTCTTGACCATGGAATGCATAAAGTTAGCTAAGAGGATCATCATGACCTTATTGATCATAGGTAAGATCATAGAGGGGAGCTTGATCATTAATAGGACCAAGTATGTTATGAGTGGGATCATTGATGGGCCTAGATATTGATTAGAATGAGAGGTTAATGTTTCCTCATGCTTAGGATAATGCTCTTGACATAACTCTTGGCTTGCTTGAATGGAAGTGGAAGGGGGTGACTCTTGAATGGGCTCAACATGCTCTAAATGGTCAACAACATGGAGACATGATGGAGGTTGACTTGGACTTAATGGGGGAGACTCTTGAATTAGCTCAAGGGGTTGTGGATGACATGGTTGGCTTGAGGGACTTGGTATGAATTGTTTGGACTCTTTTTTATGTTCAAGTATATGTGTTGAATGACATGGCGACAATTGATTACTTGCTTGTAGCCCTTGGGTCACATCCTTTGTAGGTGGATGGGTGGATTGAGGTAATGCCATAGGTTTATCTTTGAAATGTTTGGATTTAGGGCATGGATTTGATGGAGGATTAGATGATGATGGGTGGAATGAAGAGTTTGATGGGTTAGAAGGTAGAGAGGCTAATGGATATGACTAGGACATGGTGAATTAGGGATAGGAATTTGATTGGATGGTGGTATGAGAAAGTTATAGGGTGTATGATCTAGGTTAGTATTCCCCTTGTCAATGGTTGTATTAGAATATGAAGAAGTTTGACCTTGTTGCAAGGTAGAACTTAAAGTCACATGTTTTTGTCATGATGTGGCTTGCTAGGTTGACATGGCATTGACATACGAAGAAGTGGATGGATTAGATTGGTATGAGGTGGAAGGGGATGGCACATTAGGTTGAGGTGGAATTGGTTGATAATGAATGGATAGGGGATGATGTTGTGGTTGTTGAATTTGACAAGTGGCAATGAAATGATTGGCTTGAGCTAGGAGGTTTTGGATTTGAGGTGATTTAATTTGTAAGCTGAAAATTTTGGGAAGAGGGGAGGCTTTGTATGGTTTGGTGGTCTAGGGTTGGGGTATTTGGTGAAGTGCTTCTGAAGGAGGTTTTGAAGTTGAAATGCTAGGTCTTCTAATGTTGGCATGATGTAAAATGATGTTGACTAGATTAAAGAAATGATGATGATTAGGATATGATGTGAAATGACAAGATTGGATGACTCGATTGATTAGGATGAAATGGATAGGATGTGGCTAAATAGGGTGATTAGGATGAAAGTGATTAGATATGAATTTGTTGGAAGAATGTGTAGAGTGACTTGTCTTCATGTGTTTGGTGTTTAGCTTGATTTGGAAATGTTTAAATGAATGATCACACATGTACACACATAAATCACTCACGCAAGACACATAAGCAAGTTTGAATTTTGAAATTTGAAGAATGTAATGGTGATTATTAAAAAAGCACACATAGAAGACACATCAACAAGCCCTATGACTAGTCAAGTGGGGTATGGCCAATTAGGTCTCAAGCTAGTCTGCACAAGGTTGACTAAGGAATGATTTGAAAGTGAAATCCTACCACATAGCTAGGAGAAAGGGGTAACCAACCCTTCATCTTTACTTCCCAAAGGTATAAAGTTCTTTGGGTCTTAGCCAAGAGTGACAAGATTTTAACTCCCAAACAAGCGTGTCTTTCAATTCACACTTCGATTGAGGTCATCCCCAGGGGTGATGAAATCCCCTAGCAGGCCTCCTATGAAGGGTTTGACAAAAGCAAACCAAGTGAGGTGTTTGTGATCACACATGCACTTGATTCACACTCACAGTTGTTAATTGACCTTAGAAATGAAATGTGTGTAAGAAAACAATAAAAGCACTTGTTATTTTTAACCCAAAGCCAAATGTGTAGGAAGACAATGGTTAATTTTAGACCCAATTTTTGATATGTGATTGAAGACAAAAATTTATTTTATGATCCCAAATCCAAATGTGTGATAAACAACGATTAAGAGATGAAAGAGGGAATGAATGCACCTAATTGTTTTCGTCCTTAAATTTGTTGTATTTGACTGATTCCAACACTGTTCCAGCTCCTTTGATCCCCCTAAAAGTCACCAAGACAAGAAGAAACACAAACTCGCAAGCCAAAATGAGATTGGGTCAAAAACATACAATCTATTAAAAACCTAAACTAAATTAAAAATAAAAATAAAAAAATCCAAACTAAATTAAAATGTTAAAAATCTAAATTAAATTAAAAACTACAATCTAATTAAATTAAAAATATAAAAATTACTTTAAGTCTAAACTATACTTAAATCTAAAATTAGAAATCTAAATAAAATTAGAAGCTATATCTAACATCTAGATTAGAAAATTATAAATCTAACTAAAAGAAATCTAAATTAAAACTTTAAATGACAAAAATCTAAATTTGTATAAAAATAAACTAAATCTAAATTCTAAAAATCTAAATCTAAAAATTAGTAACTTTAAATCCAAAATATAAAATCTAATTTAAAAGCTAACTTAAAAAATCTAAAATATAATTTAAAAATCCAAGAGTTAACTAAAAGCTAAAATTACATTCTAAGTAAGGCTACTAAGGAGACAATGACTGTGTAAGTGTAGCAGGCTAATAGCGGGTTGTGATTAAATGTAAAGAAAATGAGAATGGGTGAGGATTCTGAGGATGATCGGGATGAGCAATTGTCTAGCTGCACCAAGTAGATGGCAATGCAAAAGAAAGCACCACTTGCCTCTTAATGGTAGGGAGGAGATCTCAAGACACAACACTTTGAAATGACACCCGATTTGGAAGATACAACGCTGTGAAGAAATGTTGTAAGACTAGAAATCACTGTGGCCTTGGAAGAGCCAAGGTGACTACGACCTAAACTCTAAGGTGGCAACAAAAGCTCCAAGGTGGCGACCAAGGGAGATTCTAAGGCATCGATTGAGGAGCGTGGGTGGAGGATGGGTGAAACACCAGCATCAAGGAGGGTGGCAATGTAAGGTGAGGGTGCAGGAGACTAACGCCAGCCACATATACCATCCACTCAACACTTTGGTGACAAAGAATGGTACCTGAGGTAGATCGGTGGAAAATTGCAGGAAATATATGATGTACAATAGAGTATGTCACCCTAAAAAATGTTGATACCGATGTTGATAACACCAATTTGATTGAGGCAGAGGACAAACAAGAGTATGCCACCGATGTGAAATGTGACCAGTTTAAGCCAATAAAAGATGTTGTGACTGGTGATGTGAGATAATGCTTCTTCGAAGAGCAGCAGGAAGATGCAGACAATGGTGACTACCTTAGGGTTTTGATAGTGAGCACTATAACCTGCAATATAACAATAAAATCTGCAATGTACACATAAAAACAACAAGCCTGTGAATTAAAATAAAAGACATGTGATCAAACACTATGAAGTTTATAGTCAAAAACCATGGAAATGGCGTCCCAAACGCGATGATGAAGTCAAATATGAGCTAGGAGATCACAAAACTAATGATTATATCCTTGAGGCATGTTCATGTCGGGTTCACCAAATGTAGATAGGGAAAAATCAATCAGATTTAGTATTGAAAACAATAAACTAACTAAACCCTATCAAGCACCATGAAGTAAAACTAGAATGAAAATGAAAATAAACAAAAGATATGCAAACCAATTTTCAAACTAGACGTGATTGACCTCCATGGCTCTTCTCCACCTACATAAGAATGCAAGATTTTGAAGTTTGATTGTTGGAGGAATGTTGGTTGCTCAATTCAGCAGCATAACAACATGATGAAGGTGATAGATGGAGATGGATGGAAGATTGAAGACTGATTTTCACAGAGTGAGGATGCTAGATGAAGATTCAATGTAAATGGCCTGTGAAAGGTTAGATTTATAGAATTTTGATGTGGACAGAGAAGAAGATTCGATAAGATTTTATTTTTGCTTTATTTGATCAAGGAGGAAATAAAACAAGATAAGATAAGATGTGAAAAGATAGAAAGATTTTGATTCTATTTTAAAGGAAATAAATCTTGAAAAATATGAGAAGGATAATTGATGAATTATCTAATTAAACAAATTAATTAGATACACATGAGTTCAAATTTTGGAAAGAAAGTGGGAATATCCTTTTAAGATTTTATTAATTAAATAAATATTTGATTTATTTAATTAATGTTGAATTTATGATTTCATTAATTAACTAATATAAAGCATTTAATTAACATTAGAAAAATGGATGGATTACGCATAGGAAGGGAATAAATGAAATTAGTCAAATAAATAAGATTTATTTAACTAATTAGATGATGACATGGGTACCTAGGGAAAAACATGATACAAGGTGTCTAAATGATGCAATGTTGTGACAAGGTATTGTAAGAGGGCATTTTTAGGTGTCTACAGTTCATAACTGGTGAACACAACTTGCACTATACAATGAACCAAAAGCCTAAAAATTGGATATAGTAGATTTCAACAACCATAATCAACATATTTGAACCACACAAACATAGGAGCAAATCCTAGAGAAAAATCTGGAGCAACCACTAAACACCTACAACCTTTCTTCATTACAATTTTCTCATTATCCTTGACATATATAGCCAATAACCTACATCCATGACATCAATGACAACAACAACCAGTTGATAACTAGTTAACCAATTGACATCAATGATAACACCTTTATTCTTGCAATAATCTCCCCCTTTGTCATTGATGGCAACACATGATGTGAAAAACCATCAAAGACAATATAATAGCTCTAAACACACTTTTCATGATTTTACTTTATGTTTCTTCCCCTTAGTAGATAATATTTTTCACATCTTCGTCATCTCTCCCTTTGACATCAATGGCAAAGGCAAAGGATATTTTACATTGATTTCTCCTTTGACATTAAGAACAAAATACTCTTTCAATGACAATAAATGACACTACCTATTCCTCCTAAAAGGTAGCCACCAAAACATTAGTCCAGAAGAAAGATAGATCCATAGACCCACCAAACTAATGCATCTCCATATGCATCTAGTTCAAGAAGGGAGGGGAAATCACCCCTAACTTCTTTCGAAGATACCCAAAATTATCTTTAGGAAGAGCCTTCATAAATATGTTAGCAATCTAATCCTTCGTAGGTACATATTCAAGATTTACTTAATTTTCCATAACCTTCTCTCTCAAGAAGTGATACTTGATAGATATATGCTTTTTCCTTGAGTGTATCACTAGATTCTTTAAAATGTTAATTGCACTTGTATTATCATAGAAGATAGAAATAGGATAATCATATATTACTTTGATATCTTTCAATATATGTTTCATCCATAGAACTTGTGTACAACAAGATGTAGCAACAATATACTCAGCTTCAATAGTAGATAAGGAAACTAAATCTTTCTTTTTACTCAACCATGCCACCAATCTGCAACCAAGAAAGAATGCACCACCTCTTGTACTTTTTCTATCATCTACACATCTAGCCCAATCTGCATCTATATAACCTAGGATACCATAAGCCATAATCAAGAGTTCCATTCAAAAATTTGAATATTCTTTTAGCAGCAGCAACATTGTGTTTCTTTAGGATCTTCTTGAAATCTAGCCACAAGACAAACTGCATGCATAATATTCAGTCTAGTAGCAGTCAAATACAATAGTCCATCAATCATAGATCTATATTTTCTCTGATCAGCCTTAGGTGAATCATCATCTTTACTTAATTTACAACCAGTTACCATAGGAGTGCATACCAGTTTGGAATCATCCATCCCAAACTTCTTCAACATCTCTCTCACATACTTTGACTGTGAAATAAAAATCCCTTTCTCTGTTTGATTAATTTGTAGCCCAAGAAAGAAATTCATCTCACAAAACATAAACATCTCAAATTCTTTTTGTATTTCTTCTACAAAAAATTTACACATAGTTGCATTTCCTCCAAAGATAATATCATCAACATATACAACCATAATCAAGATTTTGTCATTTTCAATTTTAAAATATAGATTACTATTTGGTGTACCTTTGTTGAAACCTTGCTGAATCAAATACCTGTCTAACCTTGCATACCAATCTCTAGGAGTTTTCTTCAATCCATATAAAGCTTTCTTCAATCTACAAACCATATCTAGTTGATCTGACAACTAAAATCCTTCTGTTTGTTCCATGTAGACCTCTTCTTCTAGCTCACCATTCAAAAATGAAAACTTAACATCCATCTAATAGACATTGAAACCTTTATGAGCAGTAAATGCTAAAAACATTTTGATAGCTTCCATTCTTGCCACCAGAGCAAAAGTCTCTTGAAAATCTATGCTTTATACTTGTGAGTAGCCTTTACACACAAGCCTTGCTTTATTTTTGATCACTTCTCCATTCTCATTCAACTTGTTTCTAAATACCCACTTTGATCCAATTATATTTTTATCTGCCGGTCTAGGGACCAATTCCCAATTTTGATTCTTTTCAATCTACATAATTTCTTTCATAGCTTCCATCCAATGCTCATCTTTACATGCTTCACTTACAGTCTTTGGTTCAATCTCATAAAGTAAACACAGATTTATCTCACCGGTAACAATTTTGCTTCTTGTCAATACTCCTTTTGTCTTATCTCCAATGATCTGACTTTCTGAATGTTTTTTCTGTACATATTTAGGTGTCTTTGGGGACACTACTAGAGCTTCTTCTTCTTCTTAATTATACTTGCTCATCATTCTCCTATTCTTCTGCAACTTCTTCAATCCTTACACAATTAGGTTCATCAAATACATATCCATCAAATTCAATAGAATTATTCATTGCTTCATCAACCTTGACATTAGTGCTTTCTACAATCTTTCTCAATCTTTTATTAAAACACCTATAAGCTTTTCTTCTAGTAGAATATCTAAGAAAAATGCCTTCATCGCTTCTAGCATCAAACTTCCCTAAATTTTCTTCATCTCGTTTGATATAATATTTTCTTCCAAATAACTTGAAGTACTTAACAGTAGGAATTCTTCCACACCATAGGTCATAGGGGGTCTTTGTACTATTTCCTCTTGCTTGAACTTGATTGAATACATAAACAATAGTGTGAATAGCTACTCTCCAATACACTTCTGATAGACCAACCTTAGTAATGATTGATCTAGTAGCTTTTTGAATTGTTATGTTCTTCCTTTCAACAACTCCATTCTACTGAGGAATTCTTGGAGTAGATAACTGTATTTTTACTCCATGAATTTCACAAAACATATTAAACTCATGGGAGGTGAATTCACCACCTTTGTCAGACCTTGAGCATTTTATTCTCAAATTTACTTCATTCTCAACCATAGATTTGAATGTCTTGAATTTATCTAATGCATCAAATTTCTTTCTAAGAAATGTAACCCGTGTATACCTAGAGTAATCATCAATCAAAATCATAAAGTACCTTTCACCTTGTAGACTTCTCACTCTTGTAGGACCACAGAGATCTGTATGAATTAAATCCAGTAGTCTAGTAGTAGATTGTTCCTTTGATTTGAATTTGTTTCTTGCTTGCTTTCCAAACTGACAGTTCCTACGAATAGCATTAATAGGCTTTGTAATCCTTGGTAAATCTCTCACAGCTTGTACTGCACTATCCTTTATCAGGTTATCAAAATTCATACAACACATTCTCTAATGCCATAACCAACTATCATAAATCTAATTCATAAAGCAACGTCCATCAACACCCTTAAGTTGATATATATTTCCTTCAGACTTCTTTTCTACAACAATCATTGTTCTGGAGTCTTTCTTGATTTCACATCTCTCATCTTTAAATACAAGATTATATCCTTTACTACACATCTATCCAACACTCATAAGATTATGCCTTAAGCCCTTAACATAGTAGACATCATCAATATTATTCTTCCCATCAAAACTTACTGAACCTATCCCACAAATCTTAGCACCAGTATCATCTCCAAACATAACTAAGCCTCCATCATACTTTTCAATTTTAACAAACTTGCTCGTATCACCGGTCATGTGATGTGAACAACCACTTTCAACAACCGAATAGTTCTTTTCATGTTTAGCATGTAGGTCAGAGATTATAGTACCTTCACCTCTCTTTCTCCAAAGGGAATTCCTTCACCTATTTTTTAGAATTAGCAGAAGTAGGTTCATCTTTTATAGCCAAGAACAAGCATTCATTGTCATCAAGATCTCCATAATTAGACTCTTCATCAGAAATACTAGCATCCTCATTCACATAATATGCTTTGTTGATCTTTTTACCTTTTTTTTCTTTGTCAAAACTATGTTTATTCTTCTTATCTCTTTTTGGACATCTCGAAGCATATCTATTCCTCCACAACTAAAGCATTTAAAGGGTGACTTACCTTCATAGTTACCGAAATCTTTCTTCATTCTTCTAACAAAGTTAGATTCTACTTCATAAATATTTTCTTCATCCCGATCTTCAAATCTTGTAGCCTTAAAAGCAATTTCTAATTTGAATCCATTTCTCAAATTTGGCTTTCTCAACTCATAGGATGTCAGAGTTCCCAATAACTGATCTTTAGTGTAGGTTTTGTAGTCTATATGTTCTTCAATAGCAAATACCTTTTCACTGTATGCATCAGGGAGAGTTCTAAGAATCTTCTTTACAATCTTGGATTCATCTATTGTAGCACCAAGTCCTCGCATTCACCTACCACCTCATCCACTTTTTGTACATAGGATTTAATGTTCTCATTTTCCTGAAGACATATGCAGGAGCTCAAACTATGTCTCCAAATTTTACAACTCTACTTCTTTGACCCTCTCATCTCCTTCATGCACCTTTTCTAAAGCATCCCATCCTTCTTTAGCAATCTTCAAATTTTGAACTTTAATCAACTCGAACTATGCAAGAATATTCTTCAAAATGAACTTCATCTTATTTTTTGCTTCATGTGTCTTGATTTCATTAGCTGTTCTTGGACCATTAGCAGGAGTAGTGTAAGCAGTCTTGTAAGCTTTCTCAACATCATATCCATAATACTCTAGATATTCTTCAATCAATATTTTCCAAATAGGGTGACCACACAATACTAGTTTACACTTTTTGGCCAAACTTGAATTGAAACGAACATTTTGAACTTTTTCTTCACTTTCAAACACCTATAGCTTCTAAACCATGAGGAATTTGAAGATGATGCAAACTAGTGATTTGTGACATTTTTTCTATAGATTCTAAATATATTTTTAAAAAAATTGGAACTAAATTTCATTTATTTGTCCATCTCCTTCAATAACTAGTTTTTAACAGTAAACACCATTTTCAGAGTGACGTGTACTAGCTAACACATAAATTTTTTTGTGTGTATCAAAAAAAAATTTCTTGTTGGATCAAGGACATCAATATCAAGTGCACAGATATTTGTAAGAATTTTTTTTTATAATCTATTATTTTTCCACATGTGGAGAATAGAGAGTTTGATTTTCAAGGAAAACCCTACATTCACAAGAAATAAAAATTAACTATAATAATAAAATTAAATATATTTAAAATTATACTTTTTGGGAAGCTTATAATAAGGACTACATACTTACAAAAAATAAATTTTAAATGAATTCATTTGATCCCCCAAAAGGTAAATCTAAAGTGGTTTTGTATCAACATTTTGATAGGTGTAAAGGAGACTCCATTACAGGTATGGATTAAAACTAGTGGGGTTCTATCAGAGGGGTTTTGATCTAAGGTGGTTTGATCAAACCCTTTTCAATTGGAATGATTTAAATAGAACTTTTCAATGCTTAAATCATTATATTTTTTAAAAATATGTGATTTTAGCAAAAATCGGGATGTCTCAGAAAGTGTAAACCACTATTGTGGGATCACCCAATATCATAATTAGTTCCATCAAACTTTGAATACTCAAAAGTGATTTTTCCTATCATCCTAGACCTTCCTTAAGTGGTTAAGCTCTTCTCCAAGGAACCAAGCTCTGATACCGATTATTGAACAAGACAACTGAGAGGGGGGGTGAATCAGTTGTAGAAAATTTTAACCTTTAAAACATTCACTAGAACTTAGATCAATCACAAATATTTTACTTTGCTAAAATGATTAAACATTAAGTGCAAAGGAAAAAAATGGAAAGCATCACACATACATAGTAACACAAAATTTACATGGAAACCCCAATAAGGAAAAAACCATGATAAGGATTAGCTCACAATATAAAGAATATAAAAATTGATTACAAAGGCTCACTACCAGAGAAGGCTCACTGCCAAAATAGGACTAACTGTCTAAATCAGGACTCACTGTCTAACAAGGGTTAACCATTTGGAGGGCTCACGACCATAAAAATACAAAGAAGATAGAAGAGATATGTTATAGAGAGAAAACAATCTCAATGCAACAAATATTTCCACCACAATCCTCTCAAACACTTGCAGACATGCATGAATGATAGAGTACACCTTCAACTCACTGCATCTGGAAGCTCAACAATTAGATTTCACACTAATATACCAAACTCACATCACTTACACATTGTTTCACATCTATTTCACATCTATCTACTCTATTTATTTGCACTTATCTCTTTGTACATCTTTCACCAATATCTCATCCTATATTTATACCATCTTCAACTTTGAAACATATCCAAAGTTAGTCATCCATCATTTAAATTCAAATTAGATCAACACCAAAACATCCTAGGGTGGAATTAGAATGAGGGAGACCCAAAAACATGCTTGATGAGGACCCAAATAAGTCCCAACATGCTTCATGAACTTTGAAGGTAGTGTTTCACACAAGGTCAGCCAAACTAGTGCAAAACACAAAATAATTAAGCACATGCAACCATTAACACGATCCAATCTTTCTAGAAAACAAAATTATCTTCAACATGATAAAAATAGCTTAACTCTAGAACCACAAGTCATAAGACTCAACCAAAAAGAAATCCAGAGCAACTACATTTCTCTCGAACCTCAACCAAATACACTGAAAATTATAGTTCACAATTGGTGAACATAACTCGCACTGTACAATGAACTAGAAGCCCAAAATTTGGATATAGCAACTTTCAACAACCATGATCAACATATCTAAACCACACAAACATAGGATAAAATCTCAAAGCAAAATTTGTAGCAACCATTGAACACCTACAACCTTTCTTCATTACAATTTTCTCAATATCCTTGACATATACAACCAATAACCTGTATCCATGACATCAATGACAACAACAACCAGTTGATAACCAGTTGACATCAATTACAACACCTTCATTCTTGCAACAATTATTATATCCTCATACAATAATTTATCCACATGATCATCTCTGGTAAACTATAAGGCCTTTACTTCTACCCATTTAGTCAAGTAACCAGTGCAAACAAGAATTTATTCCTTTTTTTTGGAAGCAGGTGAGATTGGTCGAATAAAATCTAGACCCCATTTTTCAAAAGGAGCTAATATTAGCTAAGGCTACAATGGAATTTCATCACTTCTTGTTGGTTTACCCATTCTTTGGCACCTATCACAACTTCTTGTGTATTTGACAGAATCCTTGTGCAAAGTTGGCCAGTAATAGCCAATTGTGAGGATCTTAAATGTTGTTCATTTTGCTACAAAATGACGTCCACATGGCTCATCATGGAAATCCTCCATGATATCAAAGATTTCATCTTCTCTTATGCACCTTCTTATGATGTTGTCAGGGCCAATATAAAATAGATAACTTGATATCAAAGAGTATGGAAAAGATTTATGTACCAACTATCTCTTTTCCCTTGGAGAAAAGTGTGGTGGAATCTATCTTGTCACCAAATAATTAGCAATGTCAGCATACCAAGGAACACGTACATTTAAATCAAATAAGTGTTCATCTGGGAATGAATCATCCACCACTCCTTCAGTTGATTGTGTTGGAAATCTTGACATAAAATCTACCACTACATTTTCTTTACTAGGTTTTTCCACTATGGTAATGCCAAAATCTTGTAAAAGGAGCAACCATCTAGCTGATCTACCACTTACTACAGGTTTGTTCATAAGGTATCTGATAGTAGTGGGGTATGTATGAATGAAAACTGAATAACCAGTAATGTAATGTTTGAATTTATTGATGGCATACACTACTGAAAGCATCTCCTTTTCTATAACAGTATAATTCAACTTTGCACCTTCAAGATTCTTATTGATGTAGTAAATTGCATACTCTTTGTTACCCTCTTTCTGACCCAAAACTACTCCAATAGAAAAATTTGAAGCATCTATATGTATATGAAAGGGTAGGGTCCAATTAGGGCCCCACAAAATAGGTGCTTGAGTCAAGGCTTTCTTCAGCTCTTCAAATGAGTGTTGGCACTTTGATGTCCATTCAAATTCAATGTCTTTGTTTAACAAAACAAACAATGGAGTAGATATCTTACTAAAGTCTTTAATAAACCTCTTGTAGCAGCCTGCATGGCCAAGCAAACTTATGATATCTCTTTGCTTCTATGGAATAGGTAATGTAGAAATAATTTATATTTTATGTGGATCAACCTGAATCCTTGAATTGGATATAAATTTCCCTAATATAATTCCTTGTGTCATCATCATAAAGCACTTTCATTGTTGAGTGACAGTTTGTGTTCTTTACATCTTTTCAATACTTTTTCTAGATTGTTGAAGGCTTCCTTAAGGTCTCTCCATATGTGGTGAAGTCATCCATATATATCTCCACACAACCATGAGCATTAATTAGAAAATATGTTGAGCACTGCCCTCTGAAAAGTAGTTGGAGCATTGCATAAACCAAATGGTAGGAAAGATTAGGCATAAGTACCTCGAGGAGATGTGAATGTAGTTTTGTCCTAATCTTCTAGAGCATTTTTATCTTATTGTAGCCACTGAAACCGGTTAGGAATGAAAAAAACTTTTTCCCAGCTAAAGAATCAAGTACTTGATCTATGAAGGGCAATGAAAAGTGATCTTTCCTGGTGGTTGTATTTAGTTCCCTATAATCTACAAAAAATCTCTATTTTTCACCTTTCTTAGGGACAATAACCAAAGGTGAGACCCATTCACTATCAGATATAGGATAGATAAAACTTGTATCAAGGAGTTTTTGAAGTTCAGCTTTGACTATCTCCCAAAGCAGGGTTCATGTGTCTCTAAGGCTATTGAATAGGTCTATAACCATCATTGATATAAATACTATTCATACATAAGTTAGGAACTATGACTTTCATATCATGGTAATCCCATGCATATGCTGTTGAGTGTGTCTGCAACACTATTTGCAAGGAATTCTGATGTTCTTCAGTTAGGGAATTGTTTATGTTCAACTTTTTTCTTGGCATGAATTCTAATTCCTTAGATGATTCTTACACAAAGGAGAGGTTGAGGCTAGGGATGATTTGTACACACTATTGTGGCAGTAAGGAATGAAAGATCTAAGATATTTCTTCTAAGGATTTGGTGGGTATAATACTTTGCAAGGGGTCTTGTAGGAATGTGAGATAGTCTTGTTGTTGCAGGATCCTGCCATAGTCATTTTGGATTATGTGAGAAATGAGCTCATCTTTATCCTAATCATCCAATAAAGGGTTGTGTTCTATGGTCATTAATGTCTGTAGAGAATAGTTATATTCCTCATCCAGAGTGGGCCAATTAGTTTGATCAAGATCAACATAAGGTTGGGCTAGAGGATAGAGGACCAACTTCTTGGTCACTAACCTATTAGATATTATCATATTTCTACACCTACAACCTCTAAATGCATCAACTATAGTTAACCATGGTTTTCCTAGGATGAGTGGGTATCCTACATGATTAACCTTTGGCTATAAAACTATGAAGTCAGCAGGATACTCCCAAGAATCTAATGCAATAATTAAATCTTCAATGATTCCTTTAGGCTTGATTTTTGACCTATCAACTAGCTATAAAATAGTTTGTGTAGGTCTAAGGCTGGTTAACTAAATTAACTGCATTGTTTTTTAGTCATAACATTGATTGTTGCCCCCCAATTCTATTAAAGTGTTCTTAATAAGGGTCCCATTAATATTGGCATCCACTACTGGACTACCAGGTTTTGTGTATGTAGGGACAATTATGTTCCCTAACATGATATCTACAAGGTTTCCAAGGACATGGACTGTCAGAGGATCCTTCTTTTTCCTTCTCGGTTTCTTAAGACATAGGTCCCTTAGAGTTTTAGTATAAATAGGGATGTATTTGATAGCTTGGATGAGTGGAATCTTGATGCTCACATTTTTTAATTGACATAAGAGGTATGTCTCAACCTATGTGTGATGCTTTTGAATAGCTAAGCATTCAAGAAAAGGAGGCTTTGGACTTGAGGTAGTTTGGTGTACCTAATTTGACTCAGGTTCCAAAGGTGTTTTGTCTAAAGAATCAACTACAAGTATTTCATCCTCTATCTCAGTGATTTGAGGTGATGAAGGTCCAACAAGTTATCTTCCTAATCTCAGGTGGACATCACTCACCTCTACCCCAAAAGTAGGTGCATAGCTATTTTAGTATAAGCCTATTGAACAGGCTTGTTGTTAGGGTTAGGTGCAGGTTGGGAAAGTATTTTTGGTGGCTTGGGTGGCTAGGATGTAGGATTTGATGGAGGCATAATAAGTTGTTGTTGAGGTGGAAGCATAGGCTATTGATATTGCATGTTTTGTTGCTACCATTGTTGACCTTTTTTCCATTGAGATTGCCACTGATTCTGCTGTGTTGGCCATTGGAGGTTATAATTGAAACCTTGGATTTTTTTTTGTGGCCAAGGATTTGGCTGTTGCTAGAACTGTAGCCACTGTTGAGGATTTTTCCATGGATTTTGGTTTGTTGGACAGCACTGAGAATTCCAAGAAGAATTTTTTTATTTCCAATGGGAAATGATGAATTGAATCTAAAAGGGTCTTGTGGCATACCTTGTCTTTGTTTCCATGGCCTCCTTTGAGCTATATAAAATAGTTTTCCATCCTCTCCTTCAAGTGGTTGGAAATCAAGTTTTTCAACTTTATCTTGTTGGATACTAGTCACCCTTTTGCATTTATAGTTTGCTTTCCTTTTCCTACAACTTGGACAATATTCAGTGAGCATAGCCTCAACTTCCTCTTGCTTCTTCTTGATGTGGAGAGTATCCAATTGAGTTGCTACATGGCTACTAATGTCCTCCTTCATGTTGGACAATAGGTTACTTAATTCTATCTTTGAAACCCTTGTAGATGATTTTCCAATAGTGGATGTCATATCTCCTCTTGGTCTTTTGGTGAAGGTCCTGGAATAATTTCTGCATACCTTACAAATGTCTTGAAATGGTATATGAGAGATATCTCCTTGTCCAATGAGGTTGAGGGAATCCATACAGTCATCATTGACTCCCCTCAAAAATTCCAACTTGAGGGACTCTTCAGACAACTTGTTATGTGGGTTTTTCTTCAATTCAAACTAAAATATTTCCACAGCCTTCTTCTGGTTCATTCCCCTTCCGAGAAATTCTGAAAATGTCATCTTTCCTCCTATCAAGTCCCCTACAATAGTCTTGGTAATTTTCCAAGAACAATGTCTTCATGGTGTCCCAATCAGGAACAACATCCCAACCTAATCCCATGAACCATCTTAGGGCTACATATTTTAGAGCATATGAGCATCGAAACTTGTATAGTCAACTTTTGCACAGGACATCAAATTCAAACATAAAAGTATCTAGGTCCTCTGTCATTAACCCATAAAAAACTGGTAAGGTTGAAGGAGGGATGTTCTTCAGCACTATAGCCGTTTCTTGGTTAGTGATTGGGAACTCAAATGTTGCACATTCAAGATCATCATCCACTGCACCACCCATGGTGTGGTATGTTCCCTTTGTAAGTGTAGTAGATCTTGGTGATAGGGAAATTTCTTCTTTATTATTACCCTAGCTCTGAGTACTAGGTTCACTAATTTCTGCTATGGCTTACTGGTGTGAAGAGGGAAGGAATCTACCCAAAAAATCTCTCTACCTCTGCATACACGAAATATGGATTTATATAGCAGTGGTCATGTGCAATGTTAGTGTATCTTCTAGTGTTGGAAAATATTAATTCTAACAATCCTAATGTTGAAAACAAATGTAAACTATGAAAGCTTTAAAACCAAGTCTATGAAGATAGTACTATCCCAGACAACGATTCCCAAAATGTAGAGTCTATGCTAATGTATTATAAACTTGGTAGAACCTACACAATTCAAAGGTTTATTTAACTGAAGAGTCCACTCAACATTGCAAGGACTACATTAAAATTCCAATCCAAGGTTTGTAAACTTATGATGGTGCAACATTGTATATACCTTTAGAGACTCAAATCTACCTAATTTATCCTACCTAAGATATTCTACTTGTTGGAAATTATAGAATTGCATAATAGTAAAATAAACAAACCAGATTTAATGGTATGGGTACCTACAACTTAAACTAGAACTAGACTGTTAATAAAATTTTACTGCATCAACTCAGAACTTATCAAAACTAACAACTCAAATAATTTAACCTCTGGAGTACTATTGGCTAACCATTGCATGCATGTTTATGAACATTCATTGCCAATAAGCAAAGTATGAAATTATAGTTTCACTTGCATGTAGTTCATGAAGTAATGATAAACATAAAACAACTATTTAAAACAAAGATAAACAGCTAGAAAATGAAGTGAAGAACAATTACCTTGAGTAGCTTGCTCAAGTGGTTGTTCTCACTTAACTGGAACCAAATCTAACTAACAAATTCTACACATCCATATGAAATTGACTTCATTCATTTCATATCATGAAAGATTATATAAGATCTTGTTCACATATTATATTTAATGAAAATCATTCTGAATATCCATCATGTCTTGAAACTGAAAATAATTCATAATGAAAGATTAAAAAATGAACTATCTTATCTAAGGACTCAACCATCAGCTATATACAAGCTCAGGGGAGTCTTATTCTAAGCAACAACTAACCACAATCATTAACTTCCACTCCTAGATATCAAAGTGTATAGTTAAGATTGAATTGTTCAAACCATAACTTAAAAGAAAGAAGAATCCTAATAGAACTAAAACTATAAAACAAGATTGCATGTAAAACACATAAACATTTGTCAAAATCCTATCAGTAAAGGAGTCCTTTTCCAACACTTATTAACTCGTTATAATAATGCACATTCAATCTCTATAAGGTGTCTTTGAATAGTAATTATCACATTTAGCTTAATCTGGAACCCCCTTGTTTTGTTGTCCTAGTCTTCCTTTTCCTACGGGTTCAACTTCCAATTGCTACACACTACAGTTTCTCCTTGGTTGCAAAAAGGTTAATTCACAAAGCATGTACACAAGACTAACTACCATAATTAAAACATAGAATTCCATCCACGTTTTATGCACACTCACATAAAATCCATGCAATACTATTATATCATAACGATATTTCCATCATTATGATTTAGGTTCAAGTCTACATAATAAGTATGAAAAGATAGTATAATATAGGACTATTGTTTGGAAAGTATAACTAAAAGTGTTTGAAAGTATACATGAAAGTAACAGAAAATAAGCTAATAACTGGACCCATCAACTATGAAGGTGAATAAAATGATCCTTGATCAACTTTCATTCATAAATTGTATAATGCATACGCGAGGAGACAATTGGCTCAAAATCATGCAATTATATATTAAAAAATGATGCTATTACTTTTTATACAAAACTTGTAAACTACAAACAATTCTAGACTCAAACAATAACGTAGATCATAAGTACAAACTCTATTCAATATGCTATACAATACAACATTTTCTCCAAGATCCTGTGCAAATGGCCTTTATTTCCCTTTTATAGAAACAAGGGAGCAAAACAAGCTTTAGGCGTAGTACACATGTCATATTTTCATTTGACATACATTTACATTTCAAAATATGAGCACAATTGCTCATGGAGAGAATATTCTAAAAGAACAAATATAATTATATTTACTTGTATCTTTGTCCGTCCAAAACGTGCTTGATGAAGACAATTTTACTTTGTTGCTCCTTCATTTTTCATTTAGTTGCAAAGGCTGGGAAAGATAACCAAGCAAATAAGGAAAAAAATCAAGCTCACTAGAAGAGAAAAATCATGTTTGAGCTATTGTCAAAATCCTATTGGTGCTAATTGTGCATAAAAGACAAGAATATTGCTCCACATCATTTGAACTTTATAACTCTAGTATTTGGTTATACCTATCATCCCATGTTGCATATTGCTCCTCTGTTGGCCAATTGAATGCTAAAAAAGCATCCAATTTTTTCTTGTAGGTTCCATACCTTACCATTACATGGTCAACTTCCTTATCAAACTCTTCCAATAATATGTTGGTATCCTAGAGTTTGTCCAAAAAACTCTTCATGAGGTCAATGTCTACTCGATCCCTCTCACGTATAAGGTAAGCCAAAGTTGCACTTACACTTTCTAATTGTGCCTTCCAATCTTCACATGGATTTACCTTACCTTCAACATTTAATATGTCTGGCAATATGCCCAGATCACAATCATCAAAATATTTAATCAATTCTTTTATTTTATCCTCCATGGGACTCACCATTCCTTGATATTCACTCGTTTTTACAATTTGATATGTTAGGATGATCTGTTCTAGTTTATTTGGATCATAAGCTAATCCCTTACACATACCAATCAAAAAATTAAGTTTGGGAACCAATTTTCTCATTAGAGGAATTGCCTCTATATTATCTCTTTCAAATATGCTAGAACTATAGTCATCATCAAAAAATAATTCTTATGCATATTGTCTTATTTCCTTAATATCTTTGCCATCAAGTGTCCTGATATATTAGATATTACAAGCATATTATCATCATGCTTGTCCTCCTGGTAATGTAGAAACAATTCCTCATATGTTCTCATCTGCTCAAGTAATGTCTTCCTATTATTTCTAACTCTTGGAGGTGGTGCAGTAGATATGCTTGCTACTATAGATCTATCTCCCCTTACAACCAATATCATTGATGTTGGTAGAGATGATGGTGCCTACTGTTCTTGCTATTGCACTTATTGCTCTAATTGGGATATTATTTCTTTAGCCTTATTGTATTCATCTAATAAATATTGATAATCATTTAAAGCATTATTATACTAATCTTGTAAAGATTTTGTTGTTGCCTTACTAAATTGAGAAACATTCACTACTAGGGTGGTTGCCTCTACAACTGAAGCATCTAATACCTTTTCACAATTAAGCCTCCTCTCAAATCTTTTCTAGGCTCAGTTATTGTTGTCTTGTTTTTGTTTGGAGCTAGGCCCCAAATTTCCAAAGTATCCCACTTAGGGTTGAAGGTAGATCCAGACAATGCAGCCATTTATTCATCCTTAGTAGAGAAAATCTCTACATTATGCTTCTTGATTATGTCCAATGCAATAGCAGATGCTAAATCCTATTCTGGGAGCAAGAGGATACCACTTTCCCTCACTAACCTTCTCCCTTCATCTGGTGTCATTTATTTTTTCTTAGTAATCATGTGTGCTACTAGGCTACTAGAGACTTGATCCTTGGTATGACCTAGAAACTTTTCCATTTCACCATTGAGTCTCTTCTCAATCTCCTCTCTCTTACGTCTCCAAACAAACTCTTTGTATTCAAGAGTCCCTATAAAAGCATCATCTTCCAAGAATATGGTGCAAGTTGTTTCTTTGATGTCACCAGTCATGTCTCTTCCTCCTAGGATTTCCTATGTGATTCTATCTTCTAGAAGTGGCAAATTCTCATCTCTATGAGGATATGAAATTTCTTGAATTACATCATCACCTATCACTTGGAATTCTTCTAGTGGATAATCTACTAATGGAGCCTTTTCTACCCTCCTCTTTGGTGATGATTCTTTGGGAGGTGAGTCCAAATCAATAACATTATATGCAAGAGATGGGGGAGTTTGTTGTACTGGTTGAGGAGATGGGGGCATCTATGTGTTAGGAAAAGTTGTGTTGTACACCTTGCATAATGTATTTAATGTAATTATTCTTGGGGCCATTTTATATTGTATGTAACATTGGGACATAAGTTAAGTTGCTAAAATGTAATTACTTAATATTGGCAAAAATAATTAAATAAACTACCCAATATTGAATGTGGGGACATGGTTTGTAATCTCATGGTTTTAGTCACATGGTTTTGTGCAATACCACTTGGTGGTTTTGTGGGAGCTTGCTTCTATAAAAGCAACCGCAAAGGTATTTGTTTAGGATGGTAAGTTTGCATGCTAGCTCTGGTTAGCATTTGTGAGGATTTAAAGCATGGCATGGGATGTGTGGTTGCATGCTTGTTCACATGGATTGCTTGAAGAGGGCTTGTTTCTTCAATGGTGTTCATGGAGACTTTGACGATGTATTGTAATCTTTATTTCTGAATAATACATGAGAGATGGATGCTTTTGGAGGCTAATTTTTTTCCCTCTTGAGGGTTTTCCCAAGGTATATCTTGTGTCATATTTTCATGGGTATGTTGTATATTCTCTTGCATGTGAATTATGAATACTTAATGCATAGATTTCTTTTTGGGTTATGTGGAAATTGTCTTTAAATTGTTGCAAGTTTCCAACAAGTGGTATTAGAGCCAAGGTTGTGGTTGTATAACCCTTGGTAGAGAAAAATAAGAAAAATATTGTTTAAGTTTGAATCTATGCATTTCATAAGAGAATGAAAGGAATGGAAAGATATGAGGGTTTTACAGGTGTTTTATTACAGATATGAGGGTTTTGGGTTTGTTGTTTTGATGGGTTGTTTACATAGTTGGGATGTGAGAAATTTTGGGTGGAATGGGTTTCTTGGTTTTGCATTCAAGTGGGGGTTTTGTGGGGGAAAATTTACAAAAGACCTCCTAGAACAAAATAGACCTCATAATTGGATTTGGGTTGGCTGAGAGATGAAGATTAATATATAACTCAACCTATTTTTGTTATTGTGAAAAAATGCAAAAATAAATTTAGCCCCAACCCGGTCTTATGACCGTCCAAGGCGTATGCAGGAAATATATATATATTTCCCATCAATTAAAAAAAAATATCCATGCAAAAATAAAATAAAATAAAATAAAAATTTGGGGGGCAGTGGGTGAAAGCCTATTGAAAAAATAATTTAAATGATATTTTTTGGGGGGATGGGGCCACCCCATACCTCCCTTGTTAGTTGTCAACCTACGCTGATAGGTTGTTGATAGTACTATAAGGTACCACCGACAGTTCTGTCAGCGAATCGACCACCAACAAGTTCTGTAGGTGGGCCCTACTACAACCCCCATGTGGGGTAAAGATTTTTAAAATAATTTTTTTTATTATTAATTTTTTTTGTCACCATTTTAAAAATATCCGCCCAAAAAATAAAAATGCCATGGAAATTTAATAAAAGGGGCCCAATACAATTTTTTTGAATGCTATGATATTAAATTGGTTTTAATACTTACTTTGGGTTTGCCACCAAGGGAGCGACGTCTCCCGGGTGGGGCCGCCGCCCAGCCACCAATGGTGGCTAATTTTTGTTGCCTAACATGGAAACTATTGTTTTACTTCGGAGGGGCATAACTTTCACCTAGGTGCTCCTTTTTTCGACTTCTTGGACTCATTGGAAAGCTGATTGGATGTTCTACATTGTGATGCCTATGATTTTATGATATTTTTCAATTTTGATAGTGTTTTGCATGTTGGAAGTCAGGTGTTCTATTTGAGCTTCGAGAGGTGATATTAGGTGATGCATACGAAGTCGGATTTTGGACTTCGAATAGTCAACAGGAATATTGTTCAGAGCACTACACAGTAGACTAGGTTTGGAGTTATTTTGGAATGGCTTATTTGTTGTTTTCCTTATTTGAGTTGTTTATGGGTTTCTTTGACTATGGTGATACTATGAGTTTATGGATGATCAAATCTTGGAGATTTGATGTTGGATTCATTGTATACTCAGTTGTATATCTCATATTATTCTTTTTTTTTTGACATGGTTATTAGTATTGGTTGGATTTGTATGTTGCATTTTTGTATCTACAAGTTGTGCAATGTTGTAGGCGGTCTATACTTACATGTTGCATTTATGACTTGAACATGGATTGTCTTTGCCCATTGATATTTCAATGTTGATGCATGGCCAGTTTTGGTGGCTTGATCTAGTCACTTGGTTTGTTGGTTTTGTTGTCATGTTGAGGAGGTGAGATGGTATTACCAAGTACAATCATGATATGAGATCTACGTAGTTGACTATGATTATGCAGATATGTGGACACTGTTGGGTTGAGTTGTTGGTACATTTGGTGATGTGTTTTGTTCCTTAACTATGGTACTTGAATATGGACATGTTTGGAAAATCATATCAGAGGTTGACTTGGTGTTTGAGTCATTTGGTCTATATGGTTATTCTCTTAGATATCTCAATTTGTAGTTTATTGATGTGATGATGAGTTTGCATGTTTCAGTGATTGGATCTACAAGTCATGTAGGTTGTGGATTATCTTTATTTGCTAGGTTTGATTCCTTCTTGTTGCAAAATTTGATAGTTGGCCTTGTTCTTGGTCATTTGTACATTGGTATGTGTGCTTAGAGATGAGAGGATGGATGGTTCTTATAGTACCTGGACAGTTGTTTTTGGGACTTGTAGCATGTGGTTTATCATGATGTCATGGATAGCTTGGTTACATTTTTCAATGGGAGCTTTCGACAGTGATGGTTTTGGTGGCGATGGATATGTTTATGATGGTTTGGTGGTTGAAGGTATCTTCTTGGCTTGGATATTTTGGTTCTACTTGTTATGTTACTAACATTTTAGTTGTGTATAGACTTGGATGATCTTCATGGAGAGGATGGTTTTCATGATGCCATGTGTGACTCGGTATCACAATTCAGTGGAAGTTGTTGGAAGTGATGTGGATTCACCATTTGATGGTGGATGGTCTTTTGCAGTGATTGCTGGTGTCATAGATGGACTCTTGGTTTCTACTTTTATGTAGTGATGGTTCATTGGCATATTTGGTTTCATTGACAAGGGATGGTTTTATTCATATTGATTACATATGTTGACTCTTGGTTTAGGTTGTTATTATATTATGTCATGGTTTACTCTTAATCACATGTTAGATTTTTGGCATGGTACTTGTTCTCTTGAGACTAGGATGTATGAATTTTTGTATGAGATCTCCTAGTAGGAGATGGTTAGATCATGTTGTCATGTTTATGTTCCTGATTCATGATTGGAGCTTTAACATTGATCTTATGTGGGTCTCTTGGTATTGGGTACATCAAAATTTGCTTGATTAATTCATGATGGTGTTATTTGCATTTGGAGTTTGGCATGGATTGGTTGGTTATAGGTACTCATGGATACTTGGAGACATAGGTGAGGCTTGAGTTCTCTTATGGTTAGAGACATGTGTTGAAATGGTTACTCTTGATGAGATTTCAACAGGAAGTCCGAGGAGCCTACACCTTGGTTGGATGTGAGTTAAACATGGACCTATGAGGAGAGTGTTATTGGATGAGTCATGATGACTTGGATGTCTTGGAGGAGCATTCTCATTACCCCACTCTTGGTCTTCTCGGCGGTTTCACTTGAGAGGTAAATTGCTCATTGTTACTTTCAGGTATTTTATGTTTTATGCTTTATCTTCTCATGCATTTGGATCTTGAGCTATGGATATATGGTTTTGGAGGGTTCATTTGAGGAGTGATGGCATGTTTATCTCCTTATGCATTGTGTATAATTTCATTGATGTTGATTTTAGGAGATGTATTGGGCTTATTTTCTTCATTGGGAATGGATTTAGTTTGATTTTCTTTAGTTATGAGAGGCTTACATCCATGTTGATTACATAATACATATGTTATGTTTGATCTTTGTGATTAAACAATTGGGTGTTATGGATTTTTTGTTGAGGTGTTGTGGAGGAGATCATACTTGACATAGTTGGCATTTAGAGGTGCATGTAGGAGATTTTTCTACAGGTATATGATGTGCAAAGTTTCTCTCTTTGGTCTTAGTTATCTTCCTAAATGTTTGGTTTCACATTACATTGGTTTGAGGTTTGGCTGGAGCTACTGTGATCACTAGCTTATGGTCATGTGTTTTTCACTTATGTTCTTGGGTGATGACATGGAGGTTCCTTTATCTTTTTCCTTTGTTGGGTGTGGAGAACTTAGGAGAGCTATGGAGACTTGTGGTGAGAGTTGTTCTTATAGGTTTTGCATATCATTGTGGATGATTCCTTGGTACTACATGATGTTGTTTACACTTTCTCTATGATGCTATTGGTAGACTTGGTATGCCTTGATCTTTTTCAGATTTGCATTACCCATGCAGTGGGAGCTCTTGGATGTGTCTGCCATTCTTTGACAGGTTTAGCACATGGAGTTTATGATTGTAGTTTAGGGGAGTATATGTTTATGGCATGAGTTTACTATGATTTGTATACCTTGGAGGTATGGATAGTTGGATGTTTTGGCACTTGTTGTGGGTGCTATTTCAGCTATGGGTTTTTTGTATCTTGACAACTACTAGTGCATATTGTTACCTTTGGATTGAGTGTATGTGTTTGGGATATTAGTTGAGCAGGACTTACGCTTCGTTGTGACAAATTGTGTGGCTTCTCTATTGGAGGGATTCTTATCTTTGTGCATTGGTGTGATGGAGGATGAGAGAATTCATGCTTGGGATGGTGGTCACTTTGATTCTTGTTGTAGGTATCTTGATGGAGCACATGGAGCACTTTGATTCCATGATGGTATATGTGGTTATATGGATTGTTCATTTGATTCATGTTTTGAGGTTACTTGTTCCCCTTATGCAATGCATACAACAAGTGGGAGAATGTTAGGAAAAGGTGTGTTGTACACCTTGCATAATATATTTAATGTAATTATTCTTGGGGCCACTTTATATTGTATGTAACATTGGGACATAAGTTAAGTTGCTAAAATGTAATTATTTAATATTGGGGAAAATAATTAAATAAAGCACCCAATATTAAATGTGGGGACATGGTTTGTAATCTCATGGTTTTAGTCACATGGTTTTGTGTAATACCACTTGGTGGTTTGGTGGGAGCTTGCTTCTATAAAAGCAACCACAAAGGTAGTTGTTTAGGATGGTAAGTTTGCATGTTAGCTCTAGTTAGTATTTGTGAGGGTTTGAAGCATGGGATGGGATGTGTGGTTGCATGCTTGTTCACATGGATTGCTTGGAGAGGGCTTGTTGCTTCAATTGTGTTCATGGAGACTCTGAAGATGTATTGTAATCTTTATTTTTGAATAATACACGAGAGATGGATGCTTTTGGAGGTTGGGTTTTTTCTCTCTTGAGGGTTTTCCCAGGGTATATCTCGTGTCATATTTTCATAGGTATGTTGTCTATTCTCTTACATGTGGATTCTGAATACTTAATGCATATATTTCTTTTTGGGTTATGTGGAAATTGTCTTTAAATGGCTACAAGTTTCCAACACTGTGCTAGTGGTGGGGATTGGATATTCTTCCCCTTTTCTTTTGAATATATATAGTTTTCCTTGTGGTGGCTAATATATTGGTCTTTCCTCCAACATTGGGGCTTTCCCCTTAGCTCTTTCCTTAATTTGAGGAGCCTCACCAATAATTTTATCAATATTCTATAAAATAGCCTGATTTCTTAGGATTTGATCATCAATATCAACATACATCCCCCTGAAGGAGGCATCACTTTTCTTCTTGGCTTATTCTACTCTCTCCAAAGATATCCATTTAACTTTTCTTGCATTCACCTCATTCTCATCCAAGTAGTTCCTTATCACATCATCACTATAATCATTCCATGGTAGAATTTTGATCTCCTAATATTTGTCCTTAGATCATTAATGAAACCTTATAGATCAAAATTTATAGCTTTTGACTGTTTCATCTTATAAGGCTTAAATTTGTTATAGATTTGCTTCCAACCATCTTTATTCATTTTGAAATGAAAGAAAACTGTAATATATGGGAAGAATGAACCCTTTTTTCAATTTTCTAAATGGGCTTCTTTTGTAATAGATAACTGCCAAATAACTTCTAAGAATCCAATTCTCAAAGGCACATATTTTGGCAAGACATGAGGTGCCACTATGCTTCCATACACCCTTAATATTGTGCAATCTGAATAAAGAATAAAGTCACCCCAATTATGTTGGATTTCTAATTCTGGTCTTTTATCCAATAGTCTTAGAAAATCCAATATATCCTTAGGTACCCTTGGCACTTGATCCTATAAGAAAAATAAGATCCTTGCAATAAAAAGGTTCTTGAATATCACATAATTAGATTAAGCGCAATGCATATCCAACAAATGTTTCCACATCTGCACTAGAAGATCATCATTGTTCTCATCTTTATCTTTTATCTATAGTACAAGGCTAAATTCCTTCTTTCCTTTGTATAGGAACATATGGAGAAGAAGGGAATACCACTAAAATTTATTCCCCAACTGACCCTTCTTGATTTGTGTTAATCCCTTGTGGATTGCTTGAGATAGGTAAGTTGCAAAGTCAAACTCATCATTCACCATAACATTTTGAATATTTGCTTCCATATACATTAGAAGAATTGGAATTCTCTCTTGTTTATCAAATCCTAGGACTTGACACAATGTGTGATAAGTCTTTGAGAAGTAGTTCTCAAAGCTATCTATCTTAAAAGGCTCTTGATCAATTGGTGAAATATTTACACTCCTATTGTGGGGGCCTTTGACTTTGAATTTTGGTAACAAAACTGCCCTATATGTGCTTTTATTTTGTTCATACTTCTTAAAATCCCCCAGGTCAATATGTTTGTTGGTAGCTAGGTTGAGCTTGAAGGTTTTTGTAATTGAGTCGCTATCCACCATAATCATTTCCTTTCCCATTTGAGTTCTCATAGAGTTAACAGTCTCATCATAGTTTGAGGCAATTGCCTTTAGCAAGTCGATGTCCATGAACACATTTGGAACTACCAACTTTCCTAAGTCAAGCCTCCACACATTGCATGTGGGACTTGGGGCATTTCTCTTGCCATACCAATGTCTAAATAATGACCACCCAGATATAGGAAAATCTGCATCCCTAATCTCGTGGGATTGGTTGACTAAACCCTTGTCTGACCCAAGGCCTTCGAACTTGATTTTTTTATCTGAGGATTTGGGTAATTGGACTAGTAAATCCTCATGTAGAGATCATTTGGGGTGGAGTTTGGGGATTAAGCCCATGGTGGAGACATTTTTGCAATGAATTCAGGGAATGCTAGGGTTTCTTAATCTTAAGGCTCTTGATGTAACTTGATCAAAATTTTAGAGAAAATTTAGATAATTCAAAATCTAGTAACAATTTTCTAAGTCAAGATAAACTCTAGGATTCAATTGTAAGATAACAATGAAAAACCACAAGCAATTTTGATAGAAATTGATTAAGAATCTATCAGCAAGTGCACTTACTAGTTTGTGGATATGGAAGCCCTAATTTGATGCAAAACAACTCACAAATTCACCAAACTTGATTTCCAAATGCTCATAAATGCTTTTTGTGAGTTGTTTGGATGATCATAATCTTGCTTTTATTGAAAAAGCATTGAATTCTAAGTTTGGGGGTGTCTTGTTCGCCATTAATCTTTGCTTGCACGAGCAAGCAAGGACGTAACTGCCCATTCAAATTTTTTGAATATGATCCGTTGATCTTCTAACAAGAAACATGATCGGACGATGTCAGTTGAGTCAAGTAGATTTGAAAAGATTGACTTGCTTTAAAAAGAGCATGAGCCAATCACATTTGTCCATGTGGAAGCACTTTTCCAACTCACCAAGAGCTTCTCCGCCAAATATTGTGTCTACAGAGTCCACGTGGCAACTTCCTATAGTTTTGCAACCATGCAACAAAGCAATAGATTGAGGCCCACAAAATGACAAAAAATTGTTTGGATTGCATCATGTGGCTTTAGATGGTCATGCATTAAGCTCTGCTTTATGTATGCAACACTTAGCAAATTATTTGGCATCATATATTAATTCATTGGATGGTCTAAACCTCGCCACGTGGTGGCCTCCCACTATTTTGTGCTCAAATCAAGCCTTTAAACAATACTTCCTGTGAAATGGTGAAAAATGCCTCAAATTGTGCCAAGTGGAACATTAATAGCCCTTAGATGGTGGGACTGATCAAGGGGCCCGCTTGCAAGCTTAGTAAAGATTTGCTAGATGGCAACTTCTTGCGATTCCATGAGCAAACTTAAAAGAATAAAATATTGCTCATAGAATATGTCAAAAACCAATTGAAACACTGACACTTGTCAACTTTTAACTTGACCTGTGGACAAATTAAGGCAATAACTTAAAGTGTGAGCACAAAGATGTTTTAAAAGAGGGGTCATAGCTAGGTAATGATGAAACATGACTTAAGATTTAACTTTAGACTTAGGAATTTTGCATAAAATACTTTAATGCATAAAGTGACTTCGTGAATACTAGGAGTGACAGACTAACCGAAAGTGCTAGGAACACGGGCCCAATAAAGAAATGAGTTGAAAGGCATAAGTTGTAACTTAAGTGATCATATATCAACTACAACAAGTCAATGATTAATTAGAAAAAGGGCTAGGGCGATTCAACTGTTAGGGTTTTAGACCTTAGGAGAACCCTAGATAAACTTTTAACAAGCCTTAACCAATGAATGATGACTAAAAATCTTGGGATTTTTAGACAAAAACTTGGACCCATGAAAAATTTAACAAGGCCTACTAGCTGCAAGTCCTTTTTGTATCTTTCTCTAAGATAGTGAGCCTTCCTGCAAGTCTTTTTGGCAGTGAGCCATATATTGTGAGTTAACTCTCACCGTGGTTTTTCCCTCATTGGATTTTCCATGTAAATCTGGTAGCTCATTGTGCATGTGTGTGTTCTCTATCTCTTTCTCTTAGTTGTTGATTTGATTACTACTATATCTTTCATTGGTAAAGTTTGTTGAAGGTGTTAAAGATTCAAATTGCTATATTTTTCCCTGTTACTGCTTTGCTTAAAGGTCTATCTTTATCTACTAAAGGAGTTTGAGTTGCACTGAAAGTTTCAAGTGCCGAATGGGTTAAGTTTTGAGTAGATTGATCCACCCCCTCTCAGTCTCTAGAAGTGTTCAACAATCTCCTCCCCATATTAAAAGATTGCAAGAGATAGATTTCAGGTTTAAGTTCTTGATACACTATTGGGCATAATTGGTCATATTTTGGGCTTTGTCTCTAATGTTTGCTACTACATGCTCTATTTTGATATTTGGTTTTAATAAAAAGGGAGCTACCCCCTTGATAGCAACTTGCTTTATATATATATATATATAACAAAACCCTGAATATGTAAGGCCAGTAAAAATATATAACCCTAAAAATTAAACCTTATATACAAAGTTAAAAAATAACTCCTTGATATATAGTTATGATAATCATAATCTATGTTGCTCTATTGTATTGGTAAGTGAAATCACACAAATATAGTATAATATATCCTCACACCATAATTCATTGTTGAACTATGCCCATAGTAATACACAATTCTACTTGTCATATTACCATCTATTCAAATAGATTATATAAGACCTCTGGCTTGTTGTTAAATAATATATACAGTTTCATAAATATATAACCTTGAATATATACAAGGGTTACAAAATGAAACCTTCAACATAAATAGTTTCATGAAATTGCATATACTGGGGGTTTCATTTTTTAACCCATTTTCAAAGAAAATGAAATTGAGAAGCCATTTGTACAATGATGAGAGAAATATATGATGATTGAAAGAGAATAATTTAGTTAGAGGGATGAAGAAACAAACACTCCATAAAAATTCATAAATCAAACTAGTACCTTCAGTGGAAATTAAAAAAATAAAGACAAAAGTCATTACTTGGAATGCCCATGTGAATGCCTTCAATTGAGTGGAGAGGTTTCCACAAACTTTTAAAAATGATGGAGAGTGCAATGATCATGAAAGAAGCATGCCAACAAATGATTAGGATGAAAAGGTAGGTCTTGAAATGGGCATAAAAGACATCATCTATTTATATTTGAAATGTTATAAAGTGGATACTAATAAGAGTGTGGTCCATCCCAACACAAATCCCTAATGTGGTGTTTGGAACCAAAATACAAAACACCATAAACCTTTAATGTCTTAATATGACTTAATTAGGTGACAATAATCTTTTTTGTCATTAAATATGTATATATATATACACAATTACGAATATTAATTGGAGGATTTGTGCAACTTTTTTTGGTAGCCATAGTGCACAATTAATAGGACATCTGTGTGCGGTACTGGTCGACACATTCCAACGATCATTTTTGAACTTTAATGTACATAACAACTCTTCTTAGGCTCATCATAACCATTGACAAGCTGAAACAATAACACTTTAAACTCTTAAATCATATAAGAAAAACTTTTAAACTTTAAAAACGAAATTAAAATGGACTGCTTCTAGAACCTCTCCCCTATGTACTAAAAATATTTAACAAGTACTAAAATATTCCTCACCGTATCACAATATATATCACGTGGTAGTTCATTAATTTACACGTATATATATCATTATTTCGACGTACGATAAACAATAACTCGGACGAGTTCCGGTTTGGGAATCAGTGGACGGTATTTTTTTCATTGTCCAACTACAAATCAAATCAACTACGTTTGACAAAATCGTTTCGCATGCACTACGAAAATGGAGCCACAGCTTCGCAAGGTTTTGGTAGTTGGATCCACACAGGGGGTTGGTTTAGAGGTATATTCATTGTAAACATGCCTTCAATTTATCAGAGTTAATGGAATTTGAAGCTTTAACTGAGCATATTCTTTGTGTATGCTCCGTCCTGCAGGTCACGAAGATACTACTTAAGAATCCCGGAAGATATGAAGTGTATGCCCTGGTCAGAAACCGGGAGAAAGCAGCTAAAGTTCTCGGTGAATTATTACATTTTCTATTTTATGACCTGTTTGCTTCAATTTTCTCAAAATTCGAGGTTTATAGAAGTAAGGTTTCCACAGTCCAGAATACTAGATCAACAGAATTTCGGGAAAAGAAATGGTGTAAACCATTTGTACAATAAGACTGATTTTGTTTCTGTTAAGTTTGTAGCCAATTTGTGGAAAATGATTTAATCGGCTTGATATTTATTCAGTTATTTGGTTATTTATGACCACGTTTAAAAGTAAAATGATCACATTCAAAAATTCGTTAGGTTTTTTCTAAATTTCAAACACGGAATATCTGCAGTCATATGACTGACTTATTAAAAGTTTGTCGACTCTGGGTATTTGAAAATTTTCCGTTATTTATAGTGTTTTAAGCATTGAATGTTTGACCATAGATAGATTTTCTTCTGAATCTGAAACAGACAAATTCTCATGACTTCTATAAGATTTGATGCGTCTGGATTAAAGTAATTCGACCGTTTTAGAAGGTTTAAACCATGGAAATTTACTATTTATAGGTCTTCTTCTAAAATTTGAATAATCAATATGAAGTAATTATATGATTTTTAAAGATTTTTGTCAGCTCTGGTAATTAAAAATTTCCAACCATTTATAGGGTTTAAAGCATTGAAAAATTTGCCATTTATAATTTTACATTAAAATTTGAAACGAGGAATACGTCTGAGGTTCATATGATTTTTTAATCATTTGCCAGCTATGGATATTTAAGTATGTAAGACAGCAGTCCCATGGACCAGCAGTACCTGAGGGTTCGCAGCACCCATAGCCAAGGAGGCAGAGAGGAGACTTGGATGATAGATCAGGCACAGGATGCTTAGGCCTTGGGTCGCTATCTGAAGTTGGTGCCTTCTTCTATAGAAGGCTACACGAAAAAGTGTTCAGAGAATGAAAAAGGGCATCAAGGAGCTCTTCATGGATGCAAGATGTTTATGATTTGTCAAGGTGAGAGGGTATGGAAGTAGGGTCATGTCTAGGACAAAATAAGTTTCTGCGAATGGATTTAAATTCTTGATTGTACCAATGACACATAAGAAAAGAGCCACAGGAACAAGAGGGTGTAGAATGATGAAACATATGGGGAAATGAGTCCAGAGCTGCCTCCTGAAGGATGTGGGAGAAAGCCTCATACTTGGTTTTGGCATTAGAAAAGGAATAGCAGCCAGACATATGCTGGGAAAGGAAGGTGAAATATTCAATGGCATTTGGGGTTTTCTGGGTATTGGAGGATCCAAGGTGGGAAGGGGATAGTTGAGATAGATAATAAATGATCCAAGCACAAAAGAACAAGCACCTTTGGATCAGGTTTACATTTGCACAAGGTAGATTCACACAATTTGTATTATTTGCTGCCTAATTCTCACCTTATGCAACACACAGCCATGTAGCTTGTTAGCTTTGCAGCCCAGTGAATAGAACTATGATTTACATTGTTGGCATGCCGAGCTCCACAAGCATTACAAGACATATGCACATCATTAATGGGTTCCATATTCCTTGTTCAAGCGACACTTTACATTCCTTTTCAAGCAACTACCAAGGAAGCTAAAGAGTAAAAAACTGGTGTCTAATTTATTGTAATTATGTTCTTCTCATCTCCTAAGTTTGATAGACAACAATCAAAGAAAAGACACATGCTGGCTTCACAAAGTCTCTATCATATGGAACATTCTCAATGCCATCCATTCCTCCTTAGGATTGCCTCATTGTGGTGGGCAGGTTAAACTATTGGTGCAGTGATGATCGTTAGCATGTCAGACTCCACATGCATTACAAGACAAAGCAATACCATTAACAGGACCCATATCCCTCATTCAAGCAACACTTTACCTTCCCTTTCAAGTAACTACCAAGGAACCTAAAACAATTGGAATACAAACAGGTTTTTTAACTATTTGTTCATCTAATTAATTGTAATTATTTTTCCTTATCTCCTAAGTTTGATAGGCATCAATTGAAGAAAAGATACATATTGACTTCACAAAGTCTCTATCATACGGAACATTCTTAATGTCACACAGTACTCCTTAGGATTTGGCTCATCGGGGCGGGCAGGGTAACCTAATGATGCAGTGATGATTGTCAACATGTTGGGCTCCAAAAGCATTACAAGACAAAGCCACATCCCTAATGGGGTCTATATCCCTCATTTACGCAACACTTTACCTTCCTTTTCAAGCAACTACCAAGGAATTTAAAACAATTGGAATACAAACAGATTTTGTAACTATTTGTGTAATTCCGCTTCTACATTTGTTCTTGTATTTGTATAGTGCATTCAACATAATTGTAGATTTATTAAGTGGACATGTCCCTTAGTTAGTTCATGAATTTTGTTGCCTTGCATCTCCTTGACTTGAAACCAATCATTTATATTAGAGAAAATAAGTTTATCCCTCTCACTTCATCGAGTTTCTTTGTTTCTCAACAAATAGCTCTGTATGATTGCTCTTTCATAGTATTAAAAAGAACACTTACAACTTGGTTTTGTTTTAGTTTACATAGAAGTTTTGACAGCAAGTCAAGGTGTCTGATGATGCAAAGAAACTTGCTTTGGTAGAAGTCCAAAGGCTCACCTAGGGAGCTTTAGAAGAACAAAAAAGGAAACTTTGCTCACAATACTATGCCCTAATGCTTCAACTAGAACCTTCTACATCCATGATTACTATTAGTTCTTAGTTTTCAACATTGGAATCTGGTCAAGGTGCAAATTAATCTTGACATTCCAATGCTCCAAGGCAAAATCTATGCCATGGCACTATATAAATGGCTTCAACACTTGGAGGCCTACTACATTGTCTATAAGTTCACGTATGCAGAAGAGATCATATTTGCACCTTTGAGGGTGCTAATGCATTTCTTTTCTGGTGGAAGTCTTTTAGTTTGAACAAAGTGGGTGAATTTGAACCTATTGATACATGATCTGAGTTCACTGAGGCGGTATTTGCTTGGTACTATCCTCTCAAACACTACGGTGATGAAATATGCTAACCAATTTTTTCAATGAAGTAACACAACATAACCAGCACTTAACCAACTTGATTAGCGTTAGCTCCAAATAGAAAACCAAACTTGAAAAGAACTCACACCAAGAATGCACACTCAATCCCAATGAGGAATAGGTGTTGTCATATGGCGGAGGAGCTAAATGAAAAATACTTGAAAGAAACTACTCAACGTCAAGAATGTGCACTCAAGATCCCACTGAGGGCGAGGTGCTAACATATGACGGAGTGTTGAATTGAAACTAGAAATGAATAGGCGGATAACCAGCCATGAAGAGCATTTCCACACTACCACCAAACAGTGGGGGGAAAAGATTACAATTAAAACAATTCGTCCGCTGCGGCGGGCATCCACAGAGTTGTGGGGATTCACCACTTGAGAGTGGGTACAAGAGTAATACAAATCCAATTATCCACACTGGCGGTAAACCATCCAGGGGTACTAATGTGAAATTAAAGAAAGAATTGCAGCAATAAAGGACTGGAACAGTACTATTGTTTACAGTCTTACAATATGGAAAAAGAGCTGCAAATTACATGAAAATTACAATAGATTCAATGTACCATGATACTGGATGATTCCATGTTAGAAATCAACAATAAATGATGAAGAAAGGACTGGAGATTCAAACTTAAACAAGTCTGATGTAAAATAACAATTCTGGAAATGAATAACCAACAACTGTGAAATCAATTAAATGTTCATAACTTCACCAAATTACCTCCGAATTGAGTGATGTCTTTTGCAGAAGCCTTCTAGGAGGTAGGCGCCCAAAAACAGATCACAAAACAGCACCAAAACTCGGCATATAATTCAAGCACGAATTCCAATGCTTTCAAGAATGGTACGGCCCTCCTTGAGGGGCGATTTTGTCATTAAAAATCAGCAACTCAAAATAAAAATCTGGAAACTTGTGGAAGGGGTCGCCCAAAGCATAGAAATCAGATTCTCAAATGCCCAAAACAAAATAAAAATTACTCACAAAGCTGTATACAAATTCGACTTTCAGCTGTGATTGCATCAACAACTTCAAAACTGGAAATATCATTAAAAACTTCAACTGTTGAGCTCAATCTGCTAGTCTGGATGAGAAGTAGCAATGAAAACCAACTAGGTGTTGTATTTCAAACACGAAATTGGATTGAAACTAGGAGGTAAGCATCCCTCAAAGTAAAAACCAAGTTGTCATTTTGACAGCATAACATTAGCATAAATTCATGGATAATCAGCTCTTCAAACAGCAGCAATATATAAGTTTTCAATTGGCAAATGAAGCAACAAGAGACTCTTCAAATTCCAAGAAGTTGAATCACTTCAACTTCCAAAAGGGACGCCACTTTAAGCATTTCACTTTTTTTTGAAATATTAAAATATCATTCAACTTCCCCTTTAGGCATCCATTTCATATTGCAACAATAAAGCATTTATTAAATAATTAAATGCTCACTTGACCCCTTATGTCCCCTTCTTTAAAACAACTTGAAGTCATCAAGCCTAGGCGTGGGGTACAACTTCAAGACATGAAAATTGACTAAGTCTGAAACTCGGTCCAAGGAGATACCCAAATACAATGCCCAAGCTGCAAGCGATGAATTGCTAAAAATAGCAAGTGACAAATGCCAAAGCTGAACCAAGTTGATGATGATGCTTACGCCAAAATGAACTTACTAAAATAGTAAGTTAACTTCAAAACCATCGAGAAAGCCAAAGTGAACGAGGCGCAAAGGTTGAATTCTGCTAGATGAATCTTGCCAAAGATAGACTTGCTAAAATAGCAAACTGCTATAAATAGTAAGTCTGCACAACATCCTCAAAATGCCAACTGAGCGTATCTGAAAGAGGAAACCCTAGTTTTCTACTTCAGCTTAGCCTACGGATTTCCGGAATAGGCTAAATCCAAAAGAAGAGTGTATGGCCAAAATGGGGACATTACAGTCCGCCCTTCCCAAAATTGCTTGTCCTCAAGCAATGCCACAACACTCCAAACTGATCCCACCAAACATATAGGATCCCGGGGTCCCATGTCCATCTCTGAAAAACCCCACCATGCTGATGTTGCTCTACTCTGATCATGCAAATGAAATCATTGCACCATAACTGCACTAACCATCCCTGCAATCTCAAAGTGATAACATGCCTAAAATTCAGGTCGAACAACATAGAAGGAATTGAATCAAAATCTAGCAGCGTCTCATGCTCAATAAACTCTGAGGAATTAACATCTACAATGCCAATGTCAATCACCATTCTGAGAACAAAGAAGAATAATCTAAACAACTCAAAAATATTCTCATCAACATCACTCCTCAAAGCATCAAACCAAATCACAACAGCAAATGTGACTCCATCATAGCTGTTTGCAAAGAAAAAAAACAGCTCTTTGCAAAGTCATAGCAACTGCATCCTCAAAGCTCCTTAAGGATGTATAATGCCTCCTCTGAGTAATTCTGACATATTCAAGAAAAACTCTGAAAACTTCCACCAATCTCTCCCCCAAAGTCTCAAAAAGTTGAACCAAATCAAACAAAGGTTCGCTGCCCCAAACACTAGTGCAAGAGATTGCACAAAGAAAGCCACTAGAACATAATTTGAACACCATCCAATACTGATCTGAATCACTATGAAACACCATTACCCACTTTTGAAGCCAAAAATCATCATTGATAAAAGATTGTGAAAAGAAAAAATGAGTGTACCAGCTGCCCATGAAATTTGAAATGAACCATTTAAAGTCTGATTTTAGGAAAATCAGCATACAAGGAGTTGAACAGCTACTGCAACTTTGGAAATCAGCATGCATAATATGACAACTGTTCATGCCCAAGGTTGGAAACATACCCTCAAGAAACTTCAACCCATTATTAAACCATCTTTTGTTTGAAGCATCTCTCCAATCCATCAATTGATGAGAAAAAGGAACCATCAAATGGCTGGTAAGGATGGGAACAACATCAAAGAAACTAAAAATAGAATCCTTGTCTTTCCAATGATTCCTCTTTCTACTTATAACAATCTCCATCAAACCATATTGAGGATTCCAAACATGGATACCCATAATGCACTGGAAAGAGTACACAACACTTCTCCAACTGCTAATCAAAGCAAAATGCAAATTCAAGAAGTTAGTGTCTTCTTTGATAAACCCATGTAGGCCATCCATGAAAACATCAATGGAGCACGTAATAAATGTTGTCCTCAATAATTCCCATTCCCTCAAAGGACTAGGATGAGCCAAAACATCTCTCAACTCAAGAAATGGATTGTCAAGAAAATAAATAATTTTTTTTGGTCCATCTTTCTCCCAAACTTCATGAGTAATGAGTCTAGAAACTTCACTCTTTGCTGCTGCAATGGAGTGACCAGCAACTACCAAGACTTGTTTTATTGACACCTTGAAGCCAACAATGAAGAAATCTCCTTGAGTCCACACTTCCCTTGTGAAGACTTCATCCTTGAATCCACTTATGCTTTCATTATCAAAAGGCCCTAGATGATTACTACTCACAAAACATGGCACACCCTCATAGAAATTATCTATCACCTTATGATTAACCAAATCATGTGAAGATAATTGACTATTGTTCTCAACAATACTTTCTTCATCCCTTACATTGGTGTCTTCATAGAATTCAAGCTCAACTTTATCAACTTGTGGATGCCCATCATTAGTTGTTGACCCACAAAGTGTAGCATGCTGAATACCATGTTCATTATCCATCAAATCATCTATCTCATAGCTGCAAACTATCCCTTCTTGTGGCAAAGTCTCTCCCCAACTCATGAGTTCACACTCTTGATGCACTTCCCAATCACCATCAACATATGGGATTAGCTTGGTATTTTGCAATGTTTCATCATTATGAAGTTCATTTATTCCTTCAACTATTTGCTTGATCTCCATAATCCTTGTATTAGTTTCTTGTTCCTTAAGTGTGGCTGCAATCGGTAGTTGATTTTCTGCTTTGCACAATGAATGATGAGCTAAGGTAAGATCAAGGCAAAGCCTATCCATCTCTTCCTCCTTCTCTTGGTAGGCATCATAGGTCTCCTCTGCAAACCTAATAGTATGATCCCTATCTAAGAGCAAGTGTAAATAATTTGACTTTATGGATTCCAATGCCTCTTTGATAGATTGCATCTTGGAAAGAGAGTCTCCATCTTTAACTCCATTTAGTTTCTCTTCAAATTGAAACTTCCAACAGAGTTCTTCAATGAAGTGATATGTGCTATCAAATCTTGATAACGCTTTAACAATCTTCTCTTCTGAAACCAATAAATTATCCTTCAAATTTTGCAGCTCTTTAGGCCCTTGATCATAATCAGCAAAGAGGCTTTGCTCTTCAAACACCAACTTTTCTGATTTGCTTTCATTGGCAAGATTTTCAAAATCAGCTTCTTTACAAACCTCTTCACTACATAACCTCTAAATAGAAGGCCTATCAACAACTTCATCAAGCAAATTATTATCTCTATCTTTACCTTTCAAGTTCTCATACTCTTCTTGTGTGTCAATCTGAAAAACACCCAAACCATTTTCTGATTTTAAAACATTCTTCTTTTCAACATAAGAATTCATGTTCTCATTCGCCTTTGCTGCAACTTCTCCTTCAAAAATCACTTCATTACTTGCAATGCAAACTGATTTTTGAACTTCATCAGGATCAAAGGGGAATTTATCCCACTCTAGTTCTTTATCATACTTTGGTGACATCAAGCCCGAATCCCAAGTGTGAAAAGTTTGATTGTAATGATCAATAGGAAAGAGATCATCATGCTCCTCTTGAACTGTTGACTCTTTGAATGAGTCACTCCTCAACCCACTTGAACTGAAATCTTCATCTATAACTTTCTCCACAGATGTAGTTTGATAATCAAACCCACTACCACCTAAGTCACTAGCATTATATCGGATTAAAGAATCATCAAAGCTGGTTGCTTTGAATATTTTGTCATTCTTTTCTTCAATGAAATTATCTTGAGTAGATGTGTTGCTGATTTTATCATTAGTGCCCACATACATACCAAAGAAGTCTTCTTGGACACTTGTCATTAATTCTTCATTTGGAATTGGCTCAGCATAAAGTAGAGAATTATCCTTCACTAAATCTTCAACAAGAGGATATAAAAACACATCAGAATCACCATCAACAATATCACTTTTGTAATGGTCATAAGCTGGTTCAAAGACACCATTAGTATTTGCTTCATCTTGCTCTTCTTCAACGTACTTATCCCACACAACTATTCCACCAGCATCTTTTGAGAAGCCATTTGTCTCGAGATCTTCATTGGTTGAATCCTTATTAGGACTCAAGACTGCTGTAATGATCTTCTTACCATAATAATCTTCATTATTTCCCATCCCATGCAAGTCTAGGGATGTATTTTGGGACTCTAACTTAATCTCCTCATTTGCCAAGGTATCTTCATCAAGCCCACTTTCATTTTCAACCAAAATGTGCACCTTGCTTGTCTCTTCTTCAACACTAATTAACTGATTTTTCTCTTCAATTTGCTTACTTGTGGGCTGCAAACCACAAACAGATCCTTTTGCTTCTTCCTTCCTTGATTCTTCAACCATGGCAAGTTCTGCTTCTCTTTTAATTTTTTTTTTTGATGTAATTGACCACACCCACTTTTTCAGGATACCTAATCAACACACAATTCAAGTAGCAATCAAAAGAAACATCATTCTTGAACTCATTTGACATACTCTGATATTCTACACGGAATATGGAAGCATCATGTTCACATTCCCTAATGAACTATTCGACAAATCTGTTGATGTCCATTGTGGCAATACTAATTTTCTGTTCTTCCCAACAGGATGGCAGGAACTTCTGCTCTGATACCACTGAAATATGCTAACCAATTTTTTCAATGAAGTAACACAACATAACCAGCACTTAACCAACTTGATTAGCGTTAGCTCCAAATAGAAAACCAAACTTGAAAAGAACTCACACCAAGAATGCACACTCAATCCTAATGAGGAATAGGTGTTGTCATATGGCGGAGGAGCTAAATGAAAAATACTTGAAAGAAACTACTCAACGTCAAGAATATGCACTCAAGATCCCACTGAGGGCGAGGTGCTAACATATGACGGAGTGTTGAATTGAAACTAGAAATGAATAGGCGGATAACCAGCCATGAAGAGCATTTCCACACTACCACCAAACAGTGGGGGGAAAAGATTACAATTAAAACAATTCGTCCGCTGCGGCGGGCATCCACAGAGTTGTGGGGATTCACCACTTGAGAGTGGGTACAAGAGTAATACAAATCCAATTATCCACACTGGCGGTAAACCATCCAGGGGTACTAATGTGAAATTAAAGAAAGAATTGCAGCAATAAAGGACTGGAACAGTACTACTGTTTACAGTCTTACAATATGGAAAAAGAGCTGCAAATTACATGAAAATTACAATAGATTCAATGTACCATGATACTGGATGATTCCATGTTAGACATCAACAATAAATGATGAAGAAAGGACTGGAGATTCAAACTTAAACAAGTCTGATGTAAAATAACAATTCTGGAAATGAATAACCAGCAACTGTGAAACCAATTAAATGTTCATAACTTCACCAAATTACCTCCAAATTGAGTGATGTCTTTTGCAGAAGCCTTCTAGGAGTTAGGCGCCCAAAAACAGATCACAAAACAGCACCAAAACTCGGCATATAATTCAAGCACGAATTCCAATGCTTTCAAGAATGGTACGGCCCTCCTTGAGGGGCGATTTTGTCATTAAAAATCAGCAACTCAAAATAAAAATCTGGAAACTTGTGGAAGGGGTCGACCAAAGCATAGAAATCAGATTCTCGAATGCCCAAAACAAAATAAAAATTACTCACAAAGCTGTATACAAATTCGACTTTCAGCTGTGATTGCATCAGCAACTACAAAACTGGAAATATCATTAAAAACTTCAACTGTTGAGCTCAATCTGCTAGTCTGGATGAGAAGCAGCAATGAAAACCAACTAGGTATTGTATTTCAAACACGAAATTGGATTGAAACTAGGAGGTAAGCATCCCTCGAAGTAAAAACCAAGTTGTCATTTTGACAGCATAACATTAGCATAAATTCATGGATAATCAGCTCTTCAAACAGCAGCAATATATAAGTTTTCAATTGGCAAATGAAGCAACAAGAGACTCTTCAAATTCCAAGAAGTTGAATCACTTCAACTTCCAAAAGGGACGCCACTTTAAGCATTTCACTTTTTTTTGAAATATTAAAATATCATTCAACTTCCCCTTTAGGCATCCATTTCATATTGCAACAATAAAGCATTTATTAAATAATTAAATGCTCACTTGACCCCTTTATGTCCCCTTCTTTACAACAACTTGAAGTCATCAAGCCTAGGCGTGGGGTACAACTTCAAGACATGAAAATTGACTAAGTCTGAAACTCGTCCAAGGAGATACCCAAATACAATGCCCAAGCTGCAATCGATGAATTGCTAAAAATAGCAAACTGACAAATGCCAAACTGAACCAAGTTGATGATGATGCTTCTGCCAAAAATGAACTTACTAAAAATAGTAAGTTAACTTCAAAACCATCAGAAAGCCAAACTGAACACTGAACTGCAAAGGATTGAATTCCTGCTAGATAGATACTGCCAAAAGATAGACTTGCTAAAAATAGCAAACTGCTATAAATAGTAAGTCTGCACAACATCCTCAGAATGCCAACTGAGCAGTATCTGAAAGAGGAAACCCTAGTTTTCTACTTCAGCTTAGCCTACGGATTTCCGAAAATAGGCTGAATCCAAAAGAAGAGTGTATGGCCAAAATGGGGACATTACAGGTGATAAGTTATTTGATATTTCAATTGTTGAGACAAAAGAAGGATCAAACAGTGGTAGATTGTACAAATGAGTTCCATGGAATTCACACGTGACTCTGTGAAATAAACTTGCACAAAGTCTTGAAGTACACTAGTTGCCTTGCTCAAAGTCTTGAGTTCCAAGAGAATGAAGAATGCTGTGCACAAAAGATTTTGCAAGTACTTAAACTTCACAGCTTGCAATTGATCAAGAGAAAAAACACTAGACGTTCCAACTACTTGAACATTAATGCCCAATCAATACCTAGTCATGCCAAAGAACAAGAGTGGCTTTTTAATGCCAAGTGTTGGGGGAAGGGATAGTTATCATCAAAATTGGGAGCCAGTTAAAGATCATTACAAAAGACAACACAAAACATCTAGGCCTCACAATAGAAGCACAATCTGTTACTTGCTTGGATGATTTTATCAAGGTGGGTGCTTGAGGTAACTCATTAGTGCATATTTGCTTAAGTGGCTGAATTCACAATGTGTCATCTCTTCAATCCCTATCCTTTGGCTAATCTCACTAACTGTTATTTTTGAACTTCCTTTGTGCTTCATGTCATCTCTTCATTCCCTTTTGTTGAGTTTGGCTCATTCTCTGTCTCATTCTGTGTACATGCAATGCTCTACACAACCTCATCTCTCTCCAGCTCTTTTCTTTATGCATTTCCTTACTCATCTCTTTACTTCCTAGACCTAGCATTGCCTTATCTTTTCTTTGTTAGTTCTTGTTGTTGGCAATCAGTTGATTCTGTGCACTTTAATCTTCTATATAACCATTTATTTTCTCACGTCTTTGATGCCATGGCTTTTTTATCCTGATTGCTTTCTCTTTTCTTGTTCCTATCATCTTGTCATGACAAATTAACCCTCATGTCATCTTCTAGTTGTGTGGTATCCCCTTTCTGTGAGCTGGCATCTTACCAGCCAACTTTACAGGAAAGTCTGAACGAACATAAAATAAATGTCGCCATAGATATGGTAAAGAGTTAATTGTCAAATATTCAAGCCAAAACTTGGTGATTTGGTCCAAGCAGCAAATACAAGTTCATTTTTCAGGACTTCGAAACTTTCTTCTTAGAAGGAATATTCAAACTTATTCTACATAGAAATCCAATTGTCATATCAATTGTAGGAGGAAAAAATGTTATTCCACTCATAAGATTAAGCTTGAGAAGACTTTTTAATGGAATTTATAGGCACCCTGTGAAAGTTCTAAAGTCTTATTAGTTTCTGAGTTTCTTTTCAAACCACACCTCTACTTTTCTTGGCAGTGGTATCCATTTAAACTGTGACTTTCAGGCTCAAGAAAGATATACCTGCACCAGAAACATTGCTAATGCTTTATTGTAATTTTTCAATCTGCATAATGAAGCACTGAACAATTTTACTATATATTAAATCCTAAAAAGAAATCACTGTGCAATAAATGATAAGAAAGAGAATATGAAATATTTCATCAGGCACAAATAGAACATAACATAAACACAAAAGAGACAACAATTGGGAAAGCAAAGAAAGGTACGACTTGCCAGTGGTTTTAAGTCCGATACACATGTCAGGTACTCCACCATATGGCTTGTTCTTATCAAATCTATTCCAAATTGTATGCGTCAAACCCTTCAAAGTCTGTAATCAGCCTTGTATGGGGTTATGAGAAGTAATAGACTGTTTCTGCAGTTTCATACCATGAAGATACTGAGAACTACATATTTGCATAAGTAAACTTATCATTAACTTGCTGTATGCTAACAAAACAGCATTTCACAGTCTTATAAAATATCATTAGAAATGATTTTGAATAAAATCTCTATAACACCTTTTACGTTCTTGCCCAAGCAATTGGTTTTCAAGACATAGCTATATGCCCAAATTCTACTAAGTTTGCTCATGGATTTTTCTTCACCTTTTTCAAAAAATAACTGATGCCAATGATGCACTAACTATTTTGTCCATAACTTTGATTAATTGGTAAAATTGAGAGGTCTAATTTTTTTTTTTTAGTAAATAAATCATTGAAACTGCGACTGCTTGTCTTGTCTTAGCAATCAAAAAGCTTTGTTTTCAACTGGACAATCGGCCTTCATGGATGCAGTGTTACGTTTATGAGTATTATCATCATCTTTTGCATCTTGTTTCTGAGGTTTGGATTTGCATTATAGTAAATAATTTGCTTTACTATTCATTCTTCTCTTTAGTTTGGTTACACTTTGTCTGTATTAGTTTCTTGTCTCCTCCTTAGATTGGCATGTACTATATTATTGTTCTTGAAAGAAAAGAGAAGCCACATAGCTATAATTATAAATTTGGCATATGGTACAGGAGATGAGGCTGCAAAGGTGAACATTATTGATGGAGATATTACCAAAGAAGAAACATTGCAACCGGCATGCCAAGGTATGGATGCTGTTGTATGTACAGTGGGGGCATCTGCTGGATGGCGAGTTCCTGGCTTAAGTCAAGTGACACCCAAGCATGTTGATTTCTTAGGGGTAAAAAAGCTGAGTGAAGCAGCAGCTTCTGCAAAGGTCTCTGTTCTTGCTCTTCTTTTCTCTGGTTTTGTAAATATTATCTATTGCTGTTTTCTGTCAACTAAAGGATCCCTTTGACATTAGTTATATCTTGTTTTTCAAATATGCAATATATATTTTTTGATGTTTTTCCTAATCCCTTACATATCTGCTAAGAAGAAAGAAAGGGCAACAGAGGTGAAAGAGAGTGTTAGAAGGTTTGAGGCTGAGCAATTAAATTAAATCTCATAGGTAATGAAAGAGTAGAAATCAGTTGTCTAGACTTTTATATTTGTCATTTTCAGCATGTTCTAAATGGGTCTATGTTAGAGTAGCTAATTCCACCTAGATGAATTGTTCAACCAATTGTAAACAATGCTCGTGCATATGGCTATAGCTCAGTTATCTGGAAGCTTGGCTATAGAAGTAATAGAGCTACATTTTGTCTTAATTACACTAACACGATCCAAATATTTCTCTAAAGATGCAAATATATTGTAATTCAAATTTTCAGAAAGAAAGTGTTACTTTGCAATTATTTTTCTTTCCTTCAGGATAATCCACCGAGGATGTCAGTGCACTGCATGCACAGTTAAGTTTTGATTTAGCTCATATGGCTGGAAAAGTTTCTAAGTAAATTTCACTTGTGACTTTTTTAGGGCTTTTGAAAATAAAATAAGAAAAAGGCTGGGCCTCTCTTAATTGCAATCAAGTATTGGCTTTAAGCTTTTCTTTGATGATGGGTCCAGGAGATCTGATATATCAGAACTTTTTTATAAAAGAAATATTTTATTGATCATGAATATATGTTACAAAGGCAAGAATCAAAACCAAAGGGAGTGGGCTCCCGACCAAAACGGTAACTAATTGCCAGCTGAAGGTGGCAGAATGAAAACAGAAAAAGCATGAGCGAGACAATATGCTAACCAATGCTCATCACATGAGTTTTCAAAATTCTTGTATTTAAATACTTATGCATGCTGAAGAAGGCTGCAAAAGAAAGCCTTAATTGGACTTTCTATCCATAAGATGGTTCAACTTTCATGGAATGTGCTGCCAATGAATCCAATCAAAATTTTCCCGAATCTTAGAAACTTGGTTCAGCAACAGCCAGAGCTGAGTAGACATAACCACCTGGTTGCTATAAAGTAACTGCATTATCAGCTTGGAGTCTCCATACAAAGAATTTTGAGATTTTCTTTCACCACAAGGGTGAGGCAAAATTTGCAATCCATCACCTCAGCAATATTGTCAGTAGTTTGTCTTAAATTCAGAAAAATTCAACAAGAGTATGGTCCTGACCATAAAATGCCATCAGCAGCAGCAATACCAGGGTTAGTCTTCAAAGCCCCATCAAAATATAGAGCCAAATAACTAAAGCAAAGTTGAGGCATAGGGCTGCTGGCAATAGAAGTGCTAATTAAATCTCGAAGACTTCATTTTTTAAAAATATGCAGTTGAGTTCTAGAATGAGCATTCTGATATTGTTTAGATTTGAGGCAAGCTCTGGCATTTTTCCAATCATGGCATTGTGAATCTTACGTATCAAAACATTCCTCTGAGTTGATTTATTCTCAAATATTCTGCAATTTTTGTCCGTTCATATATACCACATATAGAAAAAGGGAATTGAAGATAACAATAATTTCTTAAGCAGGTTTCCTTTAAAAGAGCTGCAGTAGCTTTTGTTCCATTGTTGAGTACAAGTTTCTAGATTTAATCTATTTCTGAAGCAGACTCCAAAACTTAAAGCAAGAGATACCCAGACTAGAGAAGCTTCTTCACATCTAAAATTAAAAATATAGATGGGCTTGAGTTTCACATTCTTTTAAGCATCTAGAGCAAATATGAGGGCCCGAAATACCTCATTTAGAAAGATTTTGACTACTAAGAATCTTGTTTTGCTAAACTAACCACTGGAAAACTTTAATTTCAGGGTAATGCTCTTAATAGATTCAGATTTCTGTCAAGAGGTATGCCTCCCTGGATGTGAGCTTTAGCCCTGACAGAGTAGCTTCTCTAGGAGTTAATTGCCTTAATTAAATAGTCTTCACTGTCTGGATCTGTGGGAATAATGCCAGTGAACTGTTTCTTAACCTGAGATGACTCCGTTTGTTGTTCCTCATCCAGACCATAAAGCTGAATCCATTTCACCTTTTTGGGTGATGAGGTGGGCAAGTTTTCTGATCCCAAGCTGAATCGTAAGACTGTAGAAGCTCCCTGGAGATGGAAGATATCAAGGGTTTGTTGCCAAGAATATGCTTATAACTTATTCAAACATCCAATGCTATTACCTATACCCTGATACCAAGAGATGTTCTCTTTGATCATCCATGCAGATTTTACAACTAGCAACCAGATATCAGAGATGCTAGCTTTTTGTGGAATACTATATAGCAGTGTCATGCCATGATTGCCTTCACCATATTTATGACCGAGAAACTATTTCCAAAGGGTCATAGAAGGGTTTATTAAATTCCAAATAAGTTTGTCCTAAGGATGTTGCTCATGAAAGAAGCAGATCAGATACCCAAGCCCCCTTGGCATTTTTCTTTTGTCTCTTGATTCCAGCTGTCAAGATGGGGTTTCTTCATGTGAGATGCCTTCCTCCTCGCCAAAGAAAGTTCCTTTTTTTTTTGTCAAATTCTTGAAAAATTGAGGCTGGAACATGATAAATCATAAACTAGTAAATAGGCAGACTAGATATGATAGATTTAATCAAGACCAATCTGCCAGCTAGACTAAGCCACCCATTGCTGCAGCTTAATATTCTCTTGTCAAGTTTTTCCATCAGATTAGACCAGCAATCATAATTCTTTAACTTGAAGCTCATGGGCGCACCTAAATATTTAAATGGTCTGCTCCCTCCATGGGCAAATTGAAGAATTTGAGCAAAACTTCTATTTTCAGCAGAATTGTGTAATGTTCCCTTCTCAGTCCTAAGCTTTTTAGTGACCGTTAGCTTGTTTGCGGAGTCCCGTAAGTTGTGGACATATTTCACTTATCTAGAATGAATCTTAATAGATAATTGAATTTTAGTTATAAATACTAAAATTTATTCAGTGGTGTTTCAAGGGATTCCAAGATTCTTGGAGGATTCTTGTTAGCACTTTCAGCTTGTTTCAAGGGGTAATTGTAGAGGTTTGCTAGAGTGTTTTCTGGGTTTTTTGAGATCCTTGGTGGGTAGTATTGCTATTTTTAACAATGTCTATTTTTAGTAAGTTAGAGCTGCATCTCAGTTTGGGCTAATTTGGCATTTGGACACACTATTTTTAGCAATATGCTATTTTTAGTAAGTGCTATTTTTGGCAGTGCTCTTTGTAGCCATTCAGTGTTGGGTTTCTAGTTTTGGCAATGGTGGTAGTTTTAGTTGTTGAGTTCTGTCATTTTTGGCAGTTCAGTCATCCACCATCTTTGGAGTTCGAAAAAGGCAAATAATGACTTAAGTTACGAAGTTCACTTTTGTACCCCACACCTAGCTTTGGTAACTTAAGTTGTTTTTAAAAAGGGGACTTGAGTTTGGACACCTAGATGAAGGATTATTGAATTTAAAATTAAATTAACTCCTTTTTGGACTTGGGCGTCCCATTTGGAGGGGAAAGAAGATTGAAAATTGGAGCCCTAATTCCTATTTATACCCCCCCTCTTGCTCTCATTTTGATTATGCAATTTCATGATAACGAAGTGCTGTCGAATCGATGTGAGAATCCTTGGGCTTTGAGGACGAAAACCCTCAAGGTTGGCTTCAGTTTCAGAGTTGCAGGACACTCTCCCTAGCTGAATATTGGTGTGGCTCCATTGTAGGGGTTACTGCTGAGCTCATTTGGTGATGGCTTTCATTTTATTCTCAGTTTTGGATTGTTATGTTTTCTAGATATGCTTTTGGTGTGAGTGTTGATTTGCAGCATTTTGGAGGCATTTTTGAAGTGATTTTTGGAAGTTTCAATTTGCTGGTCACTGTTTTGAAGTTTTCAGACCTTAGGCCGTACCATTATATTGCTCATGCTGATTGGAGGTTTGGAGATCTTTTTGTGGGCATTGTCTATTCTTGATTGGTAGGTTGAGGCAATCCTATGTGCAAGAAATCAAAATTTATGATGGAGGCATGATTTTCTAGGAGCAAATTGCCCCCCTAGCTCGCCATACCTCTTTATGGGTTTGGTACTTTGTTTTTGGTGATAGAAACTTGCCCTTTGTCCTTGCTGCTGTATGTGTTTGGGAGGCACCTAGCCTATACCTTGGCCTTGCAAGCATTTTGAGAGAATTCTATGGCTATTTGGTGAAGTTGTGATCATTGGTTAGTTGCTGGTTGTAATGTCCCCTTATTAGAGACGTAAAATGCACAAGTTAGGGTCAAGAATTTGAATTTACCCACACTTAATTTTGCACATGTGATTTGCCTTGAGGGCCTGCACACATCATGCATTACCAACAAATACACATAGTTCCTTAATCCAAATCAAATTAGACAATTCTAGATTGAACATTTTAAGGATAAGGTAAATGCATTATCATCTAGCGCATAAAACACATCATAATCTGATATGACTTATTACTCTTGAACGGAATAGATCTTTTCCTTTTCCTCTTTCCTAACCTCAATCGACGGATGGAAGAATTACTGTGCCAAGGGCGCGTGAATGGTCTCCAAGTGGACTCCCTCAAGGTTTCCTACTCATCTTGGGACCATCCATCAATTGACCGAATTACTAGCCTTTCCCTTCACAAACTTCCTATCCTTAGAGGGTATTAGCGAAAGGGATTTGATCGAAATCTATTCTTGGAGTAATAATCATAATAGCTTTGAGGTGCAATAATTGTTGCACGCAACATTATTGCATAATTGGATATTCTTTATATATATAAGTATGACTAATTGATCGTGAACTTATATATTTATATGTATAGGTGTAATTATACTTACTTACTCCCCTTATGGTTGATTCATCATTGCCTTCATATATATATAACTCCCTGTATTCAGCCATGGTAGACCAAGGGAGAGATGCTCTACCCAAAACACGGGCTCCTGAAGCCTTACTTGAATTGAGTCCTTCACTAGCTACAACACCACAGTTGAGTTCCCTCTATTATGAGAATTTTGTATCAATGTTTAAATGTCCTGTAGCTGCACGCAACTTCACAAAGCCTTCTATGGTAATGACCCCCTTCTAGTGGAAGCACTTAATCCCGAATCTCGCATTCAAAATGTTTCTCAAGGAGACATTAGAAACATTAGGGATCGATACATTTTAGTAATAACATCCAATAAGATCAAAGATGCTATAAATATCACTCTTGTCACTCCTACAAATGATTTTTTCTAAATTATATTTCCTCTTCTTTATAACTTCTCCACGTAGAGATATATATATGTATGTATCCTTACTTATTTCATATTAGTCATTATAAAACGTATATATAAATAATTACCTTGCATATATATTAAGTATACCTTCTGGTCCTACTAATTGCCGAATCCTTTACTTTCATTCATTCATAGTCAATTTCTTTAACTTACTAGAATTCATATAAATATTTAAGAAGAATTGAGACTTCACATTACCATGTATTCGATGATGAACTGATTTCAATACGTAATGGTCCATCATCTATCCTGTATCTAGGTATATTTATATTTCTGATCTCCATCCATTTATATACTTCATCCAAGTACCTCTTACACGTCCCTGCAACAGCTAGCAATTCCTCGAAGGTCACCTGAGGAATATGCTGGACGAGTCGAGTGGATTTTGAGGTGTGCTGGGACTAGAATGCTAGCAGCAACTCCCCATGACTCACGTCTCTCTCCCAAAGTACCAAGACGCCTTCCTTGGGGCTTCACGTAGAAACTAGAAGATGGCATGTAGCGTTCGACATAAAGAAATCACACCCTAGGGAAGATGGCAATAATATTTGTTTGGTTTGGTCACATTCCAACAAGGAAAATCAATACCGAGTAATTACTCCCCTTTGACCAATCAAAGGTTTAGTTGTTTAAATAATTGCACCCTAGTATTATTGGGCCCACAAGCAAGCAGCACCCGATACCATGATGAAGGCGATCTTCATTTATCGTTTAGTTTCTTGATGTTGTCTTTATCAGCAGGATAAACAAATTCAAACAGGTTACTTGGTAGCGTCGAACATCTCTCTTACCTGGCTGTATATGGTTGCTCTGGGCATTTTTCTATATCCTAAATACACCACAAAATTCTCTTTTATACCCATTAGGGCAGAGAGACACGTCCCATCGGGGCAGAGAGACATGTTTCCCACAATCGATCTACTCGATATTATTATAATATGATAATAATATTGGAAGTTACTTAAGTTTATACTTATAACTTGTTATTAGTTTCTTTGAATATTATTTCATGTTTTGTGTTTTCATTAATTTTATATATTTAATATTTATTACATCATAATGATTTATTTAATTCATTTTGATATTGATTATATTTGTGCTTTACCCTCATTTTATATATTTTTAATATTTGTTTAAGTTATCAATATTTATATATTTATTGTGCGTACATGATTAAGGTATTTACAATTTTATATTCCATAATTATAAGACTATTTAATGCTATATTTTCAATCTCTATTATGCCATGATAATTATAATACTATTTTAATATTTGGAACGTTATTTAATTATAATATGGTCTTTGACCATTATAATTATAACAATACTGATTTGTTAATAGTTCTAGGTAAGCTTTTTAAGTGTCACGATTTTGGGGACATGACACTGGTTGGTGTTTTAAGTCTGCTCTTCATTCTGTATCAGACCTGTAGCAGTAGCGTTTCAGACCTTCTTCAGTCCCTTGGGGGTCTTCCTATTGAGGTATCATTGTTATATTTTGTTGGGGAGTACTTATATTCTTGTTGGGGTGTCATTTTGGGGAGTTGTGCAATAAGTTGTCATCATTTTCATAGTGTAACAGTAGCTTATGATATTCTGGAACATTTTGTAATGAGCTCCTTTGTAACACCGTTTGGTAGTACCATCGGTGAATCATTTCTTTTGATTATTGTTCCTTACCCCACTGAATAAGTGGCGCTCTCGTTGAATAAGCGGTTGAGCTTTGTTTACATTTCATGTTATGCTTGTTGAATAAGCGGAGGATCTTTCTTTGGCTTGGTCGGCTTGCTGACAAGTACTTTCTTGCATAGTTGTAATTCCCTTTTGAATAAGCGGAGTTTCATTTCTTGCTCTTGAGATTACATACTTACCCCACTGAAGAAGTGGTTTTCTTAGAAGTACGTAATTGTAAGCCTTACCACTGTATGCTATCACCTTGCCCACATCAAGATCTGGGGGATCAAAAAGTGGAAGGTATTTGCTTTCAGTTGGTTTTGATTATCAGTCACCCCACTAAATAAGTGGATGCTTTCAGTTAATGCAATGTTCACCTTACCACCGTATGCTCTCATCTTGCCCTCATTGGGATCCGAGTGATCAGAAAGTGGAAGGTTGCTTTATTTAGTTGATTATTATTGTTATTTTGGTTAACGCTAATAGGTGAAGTTTGAAAAAAATTTGGGGTGGATTTTACAATGGTATTAGAGGTGGTCATCTTGCTAGTCTGTGCCTCACATTGCTTTCAGTTGCCAAAAATTCTCTGAGTGATAGAGAAATTAGATACTATAAACCCTGAGCAGAAGAGACAATTGTTTCAGAATCCTCGAGTTCCAGTTGAGGAAACATTCTCAAAAATTCTTAGAGCCCACCAATCGCCAAAGGTTGTCAGTGACAATGCAATTGAATCCATGGTAGAAAGGGATAAGGGACCAGCCCAGCCAAAGAGTCCAGATACTAGAGTAGAGAGGAAGTTGATGTCATGATGGACATGATGTCACAGATGTTGGCTAAGATGAGTCAGAATGTGACTCCCATACCTTAGTGCCAGAATAGCGAGACAAGTGCTTCAAATGTTAACAATAATGGGAGACAAAGTGGTCGTGCTGTTAACATGACCAAGGGATCCGTTCCTAGACCTCTCCAACCGATCTTCACTCTAAGGAAGGAACCTCTAGCAAAGCAAGAAGCTCAAATTCCCATAGTTGATGAGGTGAGGAATAGCTACATGGAGTATGTTACTCTTCTTGTTGAGATCCGAGAGATTTTGACACTGGAGCAATTCATGAACCAAAAGAAGAAGAGAGGTGGTGGAAGATATGAGAACTGGGGTCCTATGGCTCCAAGGGACTATCAACAAGCCCTTGGGAAGGTGACTCTAGTGCATTTTGATGGAAGTGACAAGTGCACCGCTAGAGTTTGGGTCTAGAAGTTAGACAATTATCTTTCATTGAGGCTAATACCGAAGTTGGATTCCATCAAATTTTCCACTCTCCATTTGGATGAAGCTGCCCATGAATGGTGGTATCACGGTTTGGTTACTCTTGGCCATAACCTTATTGATACCTATGATGAGTTCGCTAACAAACTCATTGAAAGATTTCATCATAAGGATCCTGAGGTGAAATTCCAAGAGCTGACCCACTTGAGACAACATAGCTCTCTTGATGCATATCCAGAGGCTTTTTGTGATGGTGCCCAACATCACTGAAAGGAGATTTGTAGTCCTTTTCACAGAAGGACTAAGGGAACCGTTGAAGGGATGGGTGAAGGCCTTTGACCCACCGACTCTACTGAAGGCTATAAGAAAAGCAAGAAGTATGGAGTTGGCTGCCCCTAGGCCAAAATTTCAATCAAAGTCTTTTCCACATAAAAAAGATAAGAGGCCCTTTCATAAAGATGCAAACCAGATGAAGAAATTTCCATCTCGGATTGATGATGACCTCCAAAATGAGCTTCAAAGGAAGAAACTATGCTTCACTTGCAAAGAGCTATGGGCCCCAGGACACAAGTGCTTCGAAAGAGGCAAAGTGCACCATTTGGAGGTGTATACTGCTAATGAATCAGCGTCTGATATTTTAGAACATCAATCAGATTTAGAGGAGAAAGATGAAGAAGAAGCCCCATAAGAGGTGGAAGAAGACCAAGAAAGTGGGGATGCATTTGCCCAACTTTCTAGCTTTCAAAAGAATGAGTCTTTTCGAGTTTGTGGAGTTCTTTGTGGGAAGCGAATTGTTGCTCTCATTGACACAGGAGCAAAACTCACAATTTCATTGACAAAGGGATAGTAGCTAAGAGAGGCCTCAAAATTGAAGAATTCGAAGGTTTCAAAGTCATGGTGGCAGATGGCTTCACAAACATTTGCACTCGCAAGATTTCAAACATGTCTATCTAGTTGGGCAATTATGAAGTCAAAGATGACTTTTACGTTATGAGCATTGGTGATATGGATGCAGTTCTTGGTATTCAGTGGCTACAATCTCTTGGAGAGATCACTCTAAACCTTCAAACCATGGAGCTGAAGTTTACATCAAAAGGGAAGAAGGTGGTTTTGAGGGGAATGTCAAATGGAGGCCTTTGCATAGTTTCATTCAATAGGATGGAAAGGCTGATTCGGCATGACATGGTAGAGTGGGCAGCAAAGTGTGTGATTATGCCTTCCAATCCTCTAGAAGATAAGAGAAACTATCATCTTGATGTGCAAGCTTTGCTCTCCAAGCGAAGCAAGGTGTTTGGTGGCATTCCACTTGGGAGACCTCCTGAAAGGGGGATTGAGCATGTGATTGAGCTGGAAGAGGGTGCCAAACCTATCATTACTACTCCATATCGGCATCCAAAGAGGCACAATGATGAGATTGAGAAGGCCATCATAGAACTCTTGGAAATGGGTCACATTCGCCCAAGCAAGAGTCCTTTTGCTTCTTTAGTGGTTTTGGTGAAGAAGGATGGCACTATGCACATGTGCATAGATTATCAGGCCCTCAACAAGAAATCTACCTCATGAAAAATCTCTTGCCAAGGTGCCTTAGTGAGGTCTACATTTGCAATCCCACTGCCTAACACGATCCTGGGCAACAACAAATATGATCTTCTCAACCTCGAAGAATAACCCTCAACATATTTCTTCACGATGTCCTAGACATGATGCCAATCAATCCCTGAAATATCCCGATCATAGACTGATATTCCGTCACTGACACATAATCTCCAAGTGTCAAAAAGCCAATTTCAAGCACACCAATTCATCCAATCTATTGCAATCATCACATCTCAAACTGATTGCAGTAACTATCACTCACCCTAGTGGGAGCTAGAGATAATTGCACTAACTCTGCAAATCCTCCCACAATCTGCTGCCGGTAAGCTTGTAAGTACTTGAAGTCCATCTTCCTATAAATTGATGTTGCCATAATTAGTGTGGAAATGCAAGGACAACAACTATCATAAAAAAATACCTTTGAAAACATAGGAGATGTGAGTGTGGAAATGACAATAGAGACTCCTCCAATAACCACATTACTGCTACCAATCAACACCGATTGAGAAGTACTCCATTGCTGGGTTGGAGGTATTGGCCAATCCCTTTGTATACAAACATTCAAGGTCCTATGTAGGCTGGTTGGAAAATGGACAGCGATACCGACTCTGAAGTTTTGTTCACCACCTCAATTCTAGGTCAACATCTCATTGTTGAAGACTATACCTAGATCCCAAAATCTTGTGATTGTCACCAATCATACTCACACATACGTTTCTATAGCTGCTGAAACAAAAGATGACAGTAGTGTTAAATCTGAAAATCTGATTTATAATATCCTGGGGAATGCTTCCATTGTCATAGATTAGTGATCTCTTATCAACACTCAACCTCCAAGTGTTAGAGTTACAACCTAGTGGACACAAACCCATGCAATGAGCTGCAGTCTTCAATGCAAGGTCTGATAAATCTATGATCAGCAACATAGAACAACCACTATCCATCGATGAATAAGATGAAATCCTTTGCACCAAATCTGAAAGTCCTCCCACTTGTTGCAAATTGATAAAATTTTGTCAACTCAACAAACTAGGGATATGACATACTTGTTCATTGACTACTAATGAATGATGAACAACATGTTCAAAGTTGGAAATCCTCATTGTTTCATTTGATAACCCCCTTGAGGGAGTGCCTTCCACAGTGATGACAAATAGTGATGTCTTCATAAAGCAAGAATTAGCAATCCCATTATGGAATGTCAAACTTTTTGTGTACCTTGGATCCATCAACACTATCTCATGCTTGTCTTTGAAATCTTGTGTGTCAACATGATAAAGCCCTTTAACAAAGTCACCTACATGGAACTTATCTATCCTTTTGTGATTAACAAGCTCATGCAAAGACAATAGATTGCTGTTAACACTCATTGAATCCACATTATCTTCATCCCTTTTAATGGTGTCTTCATAGGTCTCATGCATACCTTCCTCCAATTTTTGATGCTCATCATTAGTTGCTGATCCATGAAGTGTATCACGCTGAAAACTACCTTCATTACCTGTTATAACAATTATCTCATGGCTGCAAGGTGCACCTTCATGCAAAAATTGATCTTCAAAATTCAAGAGTTCATAATCTTGATGTACATACTGAATCTCCTTGGTATGAGGAATGCTGGAATCATTCTGCAATATTTCACCCTTATGGAGTTTATCAATCCCTTCAACTATTTTCTTAGTCTCCATACTCCTTGTATTACTTTCTTGTTTCTTAGATGTGGCTGTAATAGATATAGGATTTTTTGCTTTGTATAATGAAAAGTGAGCCATATTTAACTGGAAGGAAAGTTCATCAGCCTCTTTTTCCTTGTCTTCAGCGAACTTGGTAGCAAGATCCCTATCCATGAGCAATTGTAAGTAATCAAATTTCATCATTTCTAATGCTTCTTTGATTGTTTGCAATTGTGTAAGAGTGGCTCCTTTTTTGTATCTCCTCAATTTGGGCTTTCCAAATGGGATATTTAGCATATTTATGATTATTATTTGCCCTTGTTAACACTTGCACAACTTTCTCTTTTGTAACCACAAATTGGCCCTTCAAATCTTGCAATGCTAAAGGTCTTTGATCAAGTTCATCAAAGTGACTTGGGCTGCCACACAATGAATTTTTTGATTTGTTTTCATTGGTACGAACAATATCGCAATCTAAATCAATTGTCTCACTAGTTGATGCTTTGCAATTCCCAACTAAGAATGGTAGGACAAAATTATGATCAAGCATAGTACTATTAAAGGAATCCACTTCTTCACAAGGCCTATCAATAACAATCTCTAAATCACCAACATAGAGACTCGTGTAGACCTCACTTGTAGATGCAACAAGTGATTCTTTTTTCTTAAAATCCATTGTATTACTATGTTGGAAAAAAACTGTGTGAGATTCATACTTTTTATTGTTTATCTATACTTCCTTAGTTGCTGACTTAGTGAACTCCAGGTCAGCAAATTTTTCGATCTCAACACTAACATAAAGATCAATGTACTACTCTCCATTAATAGAAGCACATGAAGAATTAGCTTCATCCCCATTTTTAGAAGCATCATGATCATGAGGAACAATTTCCTCCTGGATTCCTCGCAAAATTCCTAATGAGATGCCATGAGGACACTGAAATTTTCAGCAGGCTCCTTATTAACATACTTTCCTACTAAAATGTTTGAAAAGGTAATTGGACAACCTTTTTGTTTCTCTTTTCCAACCTCTCCTTCTATGACTTTTTGTTCTCTCTCTAGCCTCTTCCCCTTTTTACTTGTGCATTGGTGATTAGGCTCCTAGGTTCCTTTGCATGAGAAGCAAAGATTTTGTCAATTAAGTTCATTCCTACTGCCTTCATTTTTTCTTGCATTGAAATATTCTTTTTCTTTTGTATCTACTTTCATTTCAACTGATAAGTGAGGTTCCAACAACTCAGGATGCTCTAGCAATTTTGTTAAATTCTTATCATATTTTTGAAAATTTTGCAACAATTATGTCAGGAGCTCCTGTACGGACTTCATCTTTCTTGTTGCAATAACCAACACTCTGCTGCAATTAATATGAATAAGTGTTGGTTACTTACCATAAGAAAACTAAGAATAATTGTTCCCTATTTTCTAAATTCATTAATGTGCACGCATTTAGTGGGGGAACCCCAAATCTGGTCAGAAATTTCTACTATTAAAACCCACTGACTGGCAAGATCTTCAGCTCTAATACCACTGAAATATTCCAAACTAATTTCCAATGCAATTTTTTTTCACTTTTACAATTTCATGTGCATGTGCATTTCGTCAAACACTTGGAATGCCCACTCTTTGTTATAGTTTATGAGCTGTTTGTAATGTGGTTGAATCGTTTTGATGACCAGATTACTAATCTTTTAATCTTTCGTTTTTTATACCCAAATTCTCATGAAATTGATAGTCATTAAAATTTAAAACAAACAGTTGGCTGATTTCCCTTATCAATGAAATACACAGAAATATATATATTTGAGTATAACTAACAACATCAAGGTCAATACAAAGACAAAGTATTAATATATTCTCAACCTTTTATGTGACCCACAACTGAGTAGAGATTAAGAAAACATTGAAGAGCTGATGCACAAAAGTATTGATGGTTGTAGAATGTCTTTGACAATAGCAAATAACTTATACAGTTCGCAGCCCCAGACTCTTCCCAAAGTGGCATCCAACATTATGAAGAAATTCTAACATATTGCAACAGCAAGCTTCCCAAACTCAACAGTAAACCCAATGATATTACCACACCCAACATCAAATATGATGAATATACTCCATAGACTTCTCAATATTGGTGTCCCCTTCTTGCCTGCAAATGTCTTCAATAATTTGTCTTGCTTGCAAGACTTCCCAATTTATTTAACCTTCAATCAAATCTACAAATCTCCTTTCCGCACAACCTGTAACTCTGAATGAGCTACATGAAATTAACAAGGGAAGATCTTTCACTACCGAGGCTAATCTTGTCCAAGAGGGTTTTCGTTCTCAAGAAAGCTAAGATGAACAAAGTTCAATTTCCCAAACCACAAGGGTCTCATCAAAGAGAATGTAATAATTTGCATGATACCAAATGAGCTCACAAACCCCTTGTTATAACCTTTTATGAGAACTTTCCAAAAGACACATATAAAATCATTTTATTAATTAAATAAGCCTTATATCCTAATGTTAACCCCCAATTTTAATCATGAATTTTTTTAAATATTCCTTATCAAGATGCCAATTAGATGGTTTTCTTGTTGCCTGTAGATCATTTATGAATATAGGCCAAGTATTTCCAACAACATTTCTTTTTCAGTCGGATCCTAAAAATGCTGCTACTTATGTTCTCCCCTAAAGAAACTATGCATAAGCAGGCAGTTTTGGGTATATTTCAAATAATAAAGTTCTATAATTGGATTGGAAAATGAAGGCAACAAGGTTGTCTTTTGTACTGGTGGAGAATTAAGTCCCTGTTTACCTTTTCAAACATTGAAGACGTTACCTAGAGAGGAACTTCTCGAGAAAGTGGTTATGGTGTGGTTTGACTCTAAACTATATCCCAGGGACAATCAATTTAACTTTGAATACCCCAATGATAATGCTGTTAAAACCCTCAAGTATCTTTGCGATGTTGGTGCCAAGGTGGCAATTGTCACTCACTGGCTCATGTCTAAAACCTTAGGAGAAGTTTTCCCAACACAGACTTTGACAGATTACCCTTCAATCTCTTTGGTAAAGAAAATAACAACCATAGAAGGGGTTATTGGAGACAAGGTTAAAAAAGTATAGACAAACTGCAAATTGGGGACATTCTTCTTTCAGGAAACCTGTCACAATATAAAGAGGAGGTGGTGAACTATAAGGATTTTGCAAGGAATCTCTTAGCTAGAATCGACATTCTTGTTAATGATACATTTGGTGACTCTCACAAAGTTCTTGCATCCACTAGTGGTGTCGCTCGGTTTACTTGTGCCAGTATTGTAGGTTTCCACCTTGCGGGCATTATGTCTTTGTTGACAAAAATGATAGAGAACCCATTCATTGCTACTGTTGGTGGAGCTAAAATTATGGAGAAAATCTCTGTTACTCAATCTCTTCTTTGTAAATGTAATAAATTTGCATTTATGGGAACAATGTCTTTCACATTTTTGAGTGCTCTAGGGTTGCCCATTTCTCTACATTTTGTGGAAAAGCATGCTTGACAACAGGATTTGGAATTACTGTACAAAGCAAAGAAATGTTATGGTGCTTCTTCCTAAAGACTTTTGGTGTACAAATGCTGCCCATTCTTGTGAACAGATACAAGTTTTTGAAGTGGAATGTATCCCTTAAGGTTGGAGGCTCGTTAAAATTGGACCAGATTTGTTGAATGAAATTGCTTCTAGATGCTCAAGGAATGTAAGACAACCCTCTGGATCGGTCCTATTACAATCTGCCCTTCGCAGGATCAGCGCCACAGGACACGACATTTCACAGGATTTTTGAGTCAACCTTAAAGTAAGTGGATGTACCAATGTTGCTGTTGGAAAGGAAGCTTACAATTTTCTCAAAGAAGCATCATGTCCAATTCATCCAATCTTAGACATGAGGTTGCTGTCTTGGAATTTTTGAAAGGAAATACAAGTTGAGAGCCTGCTTGAGTGGAATGCTAGAATGCGAGTTTGGACTTAATGATAGGGTGTTACTAGAAGATCAAGATTTCACATAGAGGTAAAACCCCTGATACTGGTTAAGCTTAAATAGAAAAGCATTCGAGAAACCAGGAAGAATATTTGGGGAGAGCACACAGTTAATACAAAAGACAAGAATATGACAGCCTGTGAGAGCAGGTTTTCGCTTTTTCAATATACATATAAGCACATTGTCAAAGAACCAATCTTCTTCTAATAGATTTTGCTTGACTCTGAAGAAATTGGGTATATTCATCCGCCTTGAAATTGGACAAACAAGCCCATCATTACCATTATGCAAACATCAAAATTTCCTTGACCATCGTGTATCCCCATATAACATTGACTGTTGCAAATACTCACTACACAAGGTTGGTGAACACGTGGGGAGGAAAGTGGAAGTTGAATAGTAAGCCATGTGACCCTTCAAATTTTATCATCATCCATGTGTTTATTAGGGGAGGTGTAATTGCTCAAAGGGAAGGATCTCAAATTCTTCAAGTTCTTGAAAGATCATGACAAGGAGTTTCTTCAGTTTAGTGATGAAAATAATGACAAATTTGAAGGAGATGATAAAAGTAAGAACAAAGAATTAACAAATGAGTGACAAGAAAGATTTTAAGTAGGTGCCAAGGAAGATCATTAAAACTACAATTGTATAAATAATGGAGGATCGAAGCTTAGGTGCTCTTCACTCACTTATGCAAGCTTTCGAAAAACATGCTATTATACTTAGTGGCTGCTTACCTTACAAGGACAAGGAAATTGTGTTGTGCTTCCTTTAGGCAGTCTATCAGTGGGCCTCTGCAAGCATCAGTCTTTACTTTTTAAGACATCAAATCACCTTTTCTTTTTAACAGATGACAACTCTAGAGGTTCAGTAATTCACCATATAGAAAAGGAAATTTCATCTGTTGTTCCATCTTTTATCCCATTTGTAACCACTAAATATTTTTTACAAAGTAAATCCACAAGCTATCTCAAAGCATACAATTCAGTATAGACATCTCTGAAGAGTTGTGAAATTGTCTCTGACATAGTGATAAACAAAGAAAATACCTTGCTAGACATGCTCTCAGTAATAAAAGAAGAGAGTGCCAAACATTATGCTGAGAAGTCAGAGAAGAATTTTGCAGATAATAGTTAAACTATTAAATCATTGCCTATGATAGAGTGAATTCATCCCAATATTTTGCAGCTTGAGAAAGGTATAGATATACAATCCAAAATCAACGACAAAGAGAATAATCAGTAGAATGCTTTCCAAATTCACAAAGAAACAGCTATAGAGTTAGTCTTTGATAACAAAGAGAACCTGAAGCAAATATTTTTGTATACCTAGAAGTGTGAAGATGACCAGGATAAATCAGAAATGCATCAAATAAATGATGGGAAATATGAGGCAATGGAAGTGCATTACAGACAATAACAAACTTTCAAATATCTCCGGCAATTGATGACCTAGAAATTCCATGGAGGACTAGTTTTGAAGCAACGTATTGGCATAGGATCTTTTGGAATAGTTCACCGTGCTGATCGGAATCATGAAACGTTTAAGGTATCCAAATATTGTTCTTTTCATGGGAGTTGTGACCATACATCCCAACTTATTAGTAGTAATTGAGTATTTGCCAAGAGGCAATTTATACAAGCTAATTCGCAAGGTAGGTGTAAGGGAAGTATTGGATGAAAAATGTTGATTGCATATGGCACTAGATGTAGCAAGGGGAATGAACTATTTACATTGGCTTAGCTAACCCATTGTTCACAATGATCTAAGTCTCCAAATCTATTAGTAATAAGACATGGATAGTGAAGATCTGTGACATTGGCCTCAAAGAATAAATTGTCTTATTTGTAGAGGGTAGAATGTGAAGAGGCATTTGATGACTCTTCACATTTCATTATCTAGTGACAATTTTTGGAGAGGACTCTTGGTGTCCTCATCAAGGGGCTTAAAATATGGTGGTTTTTGGGAGGTATAGGGTATTCAGACACAAGGGGAAAAGACGGTGAGCTTGTAATTTTTTGAACTATTCTAAAACAAAGAATTGAATTTGGGGAGTGTGTGTTGTCTATATTGATTATGAATTATTGTACCTATGTGTGCAATAAATGTTTTTTCATATTTAATCTTCCCATGTTAGTTTATTTTCAAGTTTATTTTCAAATTCAATTTACGTTAGCAAATTAGTTTTGAAATAGTGTATTGGTCTTTGGGCCAATTACTGTTTTGAAGTTAATTTGTGATTTATCATTCATGTGTACTTAGATAACTAAATTAACCATTTGTGGATCGTTTTTAAGTTATCTCCTTTTAAAGTTATTATATTCATTTGCATCTTGCCTTTTTGTACTTTTTGGTTAAAACTACTCAAAATCTCAAATTACATCATACGAGGGAGGTGCTCCTCTCATTTATGTAGAGGAGAATCATTAACCTCAACAATTTCTCCATTTGTTGGTACAATTTGTTGCTGCCTATTGGGTGAGTTTGTTGGTTTTTTCGCAGTGACAAAATTGTTAACCAACACCCCGAAAAGTGATTTATTTCATTATTTAATTATTCTTTATACCCAAAGTCACTTTTGAGTGTCCCAACATTTAAAACTATCCATCCTAGTTCCAATGAGCTATAACATTAAGGTGCCCATTGAAATATTTTAATTAAAATAGCAACCTTAGTAAAATTAATTAAATATGGCTCAATATTACATCTAAATTGCGGAAATGGTCAAAATACATCGGAATTGAGAATTGACTATGTAGGAGTTATACCGGTGATGAATGATGATAAATGGACCCAATCAGGTGACTTACTATAAACAAACGCTCTCTCCAAGATTCTTGGAGAACACACCAGCAGTCAAAAATGATATTGGAAAACGTGATTTGAGTCCTCTAGACCATTTGAGCCCATTGGTAACATCAAGTAACCCTTCAGTCAAGACAAACACCCACCTAGAAGGTCAGAGCCAACAACAATGCAAGAGAACTCTAAAATGGGGACATTACACACACTTGGCACTAATAACATCAATTTGAGAATTGTTCTAGATGGATTTCCATGCATCAAAGATGCCTTTTTGATCTAATGTTTTCTCATGAATTCCTCTTAAACAAGGATGAATGTTCTTGATCTGATCTTTGGGGTAGTTTTTCTTGAGGGTGCCACCTAGACCTCTACAACTCGATGAAAGATCATTTTTTAATGGACTTCTTTCCTTAAGAGAAATCTTCTAGCATAGCTTGAGTCTTAGCTACAACATTTTTCAATGCCTCTTGAAGTCTTATTTCCTGCCTGGTTTGGAAGAAAATCTTGATATAATAGGCTCAAGACAGGAACCATGAACTATGACTTCTTACTCCAATTCAATTAGGCTTTCTTTACGAACTTCCACTTAGGAGGAACTTCAATAGGTCCTTTTCGTAGAGGCTGATCTACCAGTTCTGCATCAAGAGAGAATCGCTCATGACTTTCTTCTTCATGTTTAGAGTCAAAAGGAATATTTTTTTCGTGATCAAAGATTGAAGCATCATATCTATAGAGTTCTCAAGAGGTTTTAAATTAGTAGTCTAAGACTTTCAACTCGTATACCTTCTATTCCTCTTCCTAGTTTGCACATGCTAAAATCCTTCATTGCCAACTTGATCTTTCATATTTCAAGTTTCCTAGTTGAGCAGGCAATCTCTGGAAAAGTGTCCATATTGATGGCAAGATAGACTTTTGCATAAATTATTTTTTTTAGGGGTAAATGCTTTTGATGCGGAGCTATGAATTAGTGAGGTCACAAAAGGGGGACCTCATCCCCAACATAAACACTCAACAATAACACCCTAATGTGGTTTGAACCTTGGTGGCAAGAACAACATCACATTTAAACCATCACACTATGCCAATATTGGTTGCTTGAACTAAAAATTAATCTACCTTAATTTTTTATATTTACTGAAATTTGGTATATACTAACTAAAAAACCAAATCCACAACAAAGAAGGGGAATTCAAGATGTACTTGGTAAACAAGCTCAATAGTGCATTATCTTGGATGCTAGTCCAATGTGTTGTTCCAATCATATGTTGCCGTCCTGCTTACATGTTATTCTAGATGCACATTGGTTTCTTGATTAAGCATTGTCAAAAGTTGCTCTCCTCTCCAAATGTCTAACAAATGAGATCATAACTGCTTGCAAACATCATCATCTTCATCTAGGATCAGGGATAGGATGTTGAACATATCTGTTTTCACCTTGTTTGAATGATGTTTCTTGATTCTTAATATGAAGCAATCGAATAATTGGAGAATAAGATCATCATAATCAAACATGATGACACATGACTGCACCTTTGCCATCAATTCTAGAATTTTGACCCTCTTATTGAAAGTAGGGCTTTTGATGTCACCTAACGCATTAAAGCTTTCAATAATCAACTGCATGACCTCTCTCATTTTTGCCATTATCATAGGGAACTTTAGGAGCTATAATCCTCATAATTTCACTTATGCATGTGACAGCTGCCAATCTTATCTCCTCATCCCGATGTCTCAATAATTCTGGCTTTTCTAACGACCTCACCAATGGAGCCAAAGCTGTATACATTGCTTGAGAAGGTGATTGACTAACCTTACAGAGACAACTTTCTGCTTACTCCAAAATGTTAAAAAGAGCTGTTTTAACCTGAGCTAAGTATTTCAGCTTTTCACCAATAAACTTCAATCTCTCTTGAAAAGTCTTGATGGCCTCCTGTTCTTTGTTCCATTTTTCAACCATTTTATCAATCCTTATCTGAATCTGCTTTTGCTCCTCCAACAAGGAATTCATCTACTCCCTGAGAGTAGCCATGGTGTTCAACTGAAATTTCTGATCTGCAGTTGATTAGCTGAAGCAAAGTCCAATCTACCCAACAGGCTGGCAGGATTCTTAGCTTTGATACCACTATAAAGTCCCTTGCCAAATCTGACCTTGCTTTTCTGATTTTTGGTGTTTGAGAATTTTTTCAAACACTTGTCTTGCAAATTGTTTCCAGCTGGTAAATGTTTCTTGTTTTGTTTTTCTGTTTTTGGTTGATGATATAATGCATGAAAGGACTCTAAAAACTTATCTAATTTGACTGTAAATTAAATTAGATACAATGCAAGATAATTTTCTGTTGTTTCCAAACTACTTGATGACAAAAAATTCATACAAATATGTGTTGTTATTTTGACTTGTTAAAAGTGGGATAACCTATCAAAATTTTGATAAAATTTGAATATTTTCTCTTCTAAGGCACGTTTTACGAGGTGCAAAGGTTAGAAAATTTCAGTTTTGGGTCTATAGTCCTTTTGGCTAACATTTTTCACTCACTCTCGTCCGTTTTCGTGAAATTCGAGTCATTTTTAGTGTGTTTTTGGTCAATTTCGGGTTTTTGGGGCATCACTGCAAGTAGGGGTTTTGGTTTCTTATTACAAGTAAGTGATAGGAACTTTTTGCTCTTATTACAAGTTACTTTTTGTTTTAATTTTAAGTTATAGGAACTTTTTGTGTAACTTACAAGTGTAGGAACTTTTTGCTCTTATTACAAGTTACTTTTTGTTTTAATTTTAAGTTGTAGGAACTTTTTATATAACTTACAAGTTGTAGGAACTTTTTGTTCACTTTACAAGTTACTTTTTCAAGTTACTTGCAATGACTTAAAAAAGTTCCGATTTCACTTAAAGTCACTTGCAATGACTTAAAAAAGTTCCGATTTCACTTAAAGTCACTTGCAATGACTTTTAAAAGTTCCTATTTGAGTTAAAGTGACTTGCAATGAGTTTTAAAAGTTCCTATTTTAACTTAAATCACTTGCAAAGTGTATCTAAAAACCCGATTTGCAAGTAAAGGGCATTTTTAAAGTTATTTGTTATTTTGTTCACTTGCAATGAGCATCAAAAAAACCCGAAATTAGTTTTGCAAGTGTTTTTGTGAATTTTGTAGCTTGCTCTTGCTCATATGTACCCCGATTGAAGAGATTTTTGGTATGAAGAACACTTGGCAAGGTCTGCAACTTTATTAAATCCCCCATTTTTGCTCTACCATTGCCACGTTTTTGCAGATTTGAGTTTGCTCAAGGCGCCTAGGGTTTTATTTATTTATTTATTTTTCTTTATTTTGGCTTGTAAACTCTTGTTGCAGGTATGTTCTTTGTTTCTTTTTATTTTTCTGTTTTTGTTACTTTAAATCTTTTGTTCCTGGGTTGCCTTTCTATAAAGCTGAGTTTGCATATTTTATAAAACACTTACAGCTGAAAACGCATTTTCCTTTCATACACCCTTCATTCCATCTCATATGCTATTTTATAAAACACATCTATGCTGAAAACGTGTTTACTTTCATACACCTCCATTTGGAACACGCCATTCGCCTCTCATTCCATCTTTTACGCCTTCAATAAAAAAATGTGTTTTCAGTCATTCAAAAACACCTCCATTCCCAAACGCGTTTTCCTCATTCCATAAAAATGTCTTTCAAAAACGTCTTTCTCAGCATTTTTCATTTCATACCATTTGCCTTTCATTTCATTTCACTTTCATTCCATTCATTTCATTTGCCATAAATTTTCCTTTCATTTCATCTCATTTACATACCCATTTCTCCATCATCTCATTTCCATTTTCTGCGGAAAAAAGAAAGAAAAATGATGCCCTTGGCTGCAAATCGGGATTTTATAAACCAACTGCAAGTAGGAAGTTTTGGTAAAGAGTGCAAGTAGAAGTTTCAAAAATAAACTTGCAATGACCTCTCATTTTTCCTACCTTGCACTTTATTCACTTGCAATATGTCCCAAAAATCCCGATTATACACTTTATTTGCTATCAGCCTTCCAAAACCCGAAATTCACTTGTGAACCCATGTTTGCATCAATTTATCTCTTCCCTTGTCAGTCTTGTTTGCATACATGATCTATCAAACCAACAAATCAAGGCATGGGTATTGTTTTATAACAATTTCATCTTGAATAAGGTGTTATGGGTTCTTCATCAAGTGAACAAAAGAAGAAGAGATACAACAGTAATTCATGGAGCAGCCTGAAGGTCAATAATCCTCATGAAGCCATCTAGGGACAAAGTAAATCAAGCATGGAAAACGAACGCAACGAAGAGAAGAACTTCCTTCCTAAATAAATGGTACTACTCCAAGCCTGTGATAAGGTTGAAGTTCGCCAAGGACACAAAGATCATTAAGAATGCAAATTCCCGTTCCAAGTTCAAGATGTCTTCACCAATCCTGAATACTTCAAGTTCTAAAATCCTGAAGCAGCATGAAGATCATCGCAGATGAAGGATGATGTAGTTAGAGTCGTGTCTTGGACACTTAGAATAATTTCAATTATGCATTTGTAATTTTGTTTTGACAAATTACATGTAAAGTCAGAAATTGTAATGGCAAGTGGCCATGCTACTCGCATTATTGAAGATTGTAATTTCATGTAATCAAATTACAAGTCAAGATAAATTAGGATTGTAATTTGGAATAAGTCAATTGCAAGTAGTTGGTGGTTGAGAGAATTTCTCAAGTTAGTTGGGATCCTCCCACCTTTTTCTCATGAATCTCTCCTATAAATACTTGAGGGGGTCCTTTGTAATTTTTATCTTTTTGGCAAGCAAGAAAACTCTGCAGAATTTTGTACTCATAAAGACTTTGAGCTTTATAGTTATAAGTTTATCTTTTTCAAATAATATCAAAGAGTTACAGATTTCAGACTTTGTGTTGAAATCCTACTTTGCATCCATTGTGTTCTTATGTCATTTTGGAGCATTACTTTGTGATTATTTGAAGATTGTGGAAGATTGCTAGGGAGAGCTTCAATTGAAATATTTTCAGACTTTGTGCTGTCAATGTTGAAGATTGAATTCATAATTTAGAAATTAAGAAGAATTACAAGTCTTTGTGCTCGTAACGATTCCCATTCATAGTAGTTAATAGATACATCATATTTGCAGACTTTGTGCTGTCTTATGCTGTATATTATCATTAGAATTATCTTTCAAAAAGGGTAGATAGGATTGCAGATTTTCAAGACTTTGCACTTGAGTTGTTTTCCCGTCCCGAAGGAAGTGACGGAAGTCTTTGAGCTTCAGGAAACTTCATTTCCTTTCTACTGAATTTATTGCAAGCTGCTGTTAAAGTTTATTTAAAAGTCCATATTACTTTTTCTGTGAAGAGAAAAGAGTTTAATCTTTCCTGAAACAAGAGGAGAGATTATCGTTCTACCCATATTTGTTTTTAGTTAGTTAGATAGGGGGAGCCTTCCCTTAAATAGGAGAGTTTAACTCACACACTGTGGTTGAAACCACCATTTTGCTAAACCTCCTAAGTTTACAAAATATTCAACCAACGGTATGCAGCTACAGCAATATGGCATTTTTTACAAACACTTTATGTGCAAACTCAAACTCCTCATTATATTGCATAGCAAATGAAGGACTCCAACTGATTACAATTCTTGCAACTAACTCCTATGCCTTTACAATTTACATTGATATGTCAATGATCTTGCAAGTAGATGTCAGCAACTCACTTAATACTAATATGCAATGCAATTACAATGATTGCTGTAGATGGTAGCGATATAATGATCATAAGATGCAATTACAAATGCTTTGACAGCAGCAATACATATGCTTGAGAACCTATCGACTCAAATGAGAATATTATTATGACTGCAAATTCAAATGGACAATGAACTTGGATGATCGAATTCCTCCAAACCGCAATATCTTTATGACTTGAAGGCAGCGATTAAACTCCTTGAAGCTGTGTGAACTTTCCCCAGCCGAAATCGATTAAGAATGGTGCTTCAAACTCCAAATCGAATTTATTTGTGTGCTGCGCCAATACTCTTGAAATTGACCTACCAAAAGTGACTGTAAATGATCTCTAGAAGCAGCGCCAATGTGGCCAAAGAAACCATGACTTGCCAACAATGAAAGTCGTCCCTCAATGAAGAACTCGATTTGACACCAACTGAAAATGCTTTCTCAAAATTCCTTCACAAAATCGAACTCAATGAAGGCTGCTAATGAACTGCAATTATTTTCTTCCAAAATCGAATTTCTTGTGCTTTCCAAATTTGGTCAAAGACCATTAAATTTGGGATAAACAAACCAGGAAGTAATAATCCTCCTCAGATGAAATGATGATTGCAACAATACATCAGCTACTGCAACTCAATAATGCAATAATAAACCAGCTATTGCATTCAATAAGACTTTTGATTCAGAAGTGCAATAATACCACAGCTATTGCACCAACTTAAACTCCTGCAATGAAACACCTATAGAAACTCTGGATGGATTCCTCCACAATCTCCAGTTAGGGTTGATCTTTCACGAACACTTGGTCATAGAGACTTCAAACCCTTGGACAAGCAAAGCGTTCAAGCTTCTACCAAACTGGTATACGAAGTATAATCCAAGACATGCTCAAATGCCAAGCCCACAACTCCTTATAAATATTTCTCAATGACTTCCAAGAAGTTTCTAGAAATATTATTATTTTATTCCAAAGTGACTTTATAATTTATTATTTTATTTTATTCACTTTATTAAATTAATTAAATATAAGGCTATCTTATGATTTTAATTTATTGAGATAACTTTACAAATAATTAATTTAATTATTATTCCCTTATTTCTTCTTTTAGCCTTCGGGAATAAATAAAGGCTAAACGATCTCCAGGGTGGCTACTCAAGAAGGGGACATTACACAATCATCCATGTTAACCTTTTCATTGGTCTTAGCTTATGATGATGTAGATACTTCTCACAAACATGCACCTCAAAGCAGTCTTTGATTGAAGTAAAGTTTGCAATGTGATAAAGTTAGTTGCAAAGTGGATTATTTTGGGACAAGCCAACTCCTTGTTTGTATATTTCCCTAGTAAGTTGAGGAGCCAAGTATGTTATATATGTATTTGCCAATATTTTTACCATGCTCTACACATGCTTTGTGTTGATGTTATTAGCAGCATCGGGCTGCTTCTTCTAGATCCGCAATTGGAGTCAATTCAAATGTAGCCTATTGACTATTTGAATTGTATTTATTATATTCTTTATCTTGGCCGACTTGAGACGTTTGAAGAGACACATCTTTCATTAAATGTTATTTAATATTTGTTTATTTGTAAAGTCGTCACACTTCATCAAGGCCGACATCTCTTCATGGTGGAGCGCGATTTCAAGAGGCACGTCTTTCTAAGAGGAGGCCGACATGATCATTTGAAGAGATGTGTTACTCTTCATCTTGTATATATATACATTCATTCATTGCCTTGTATTATTCATATATTCAGTTTGATATTATTCTTTGAAGTGAAGTGCGAATCATCTAGAGGAGGAAGCTATTTCTGTAGAAGTGTATTTTGTTAGTGGCTGAGATCCATCAGTGAATTACATCATTGTGTTGCTGTGTTTGCATCAGTTTGTGGTGCCTCTTATTGGCCTTTGTAATGTCCCCATTTTAGTCCTATGCTCTTTATTTGGATTTAGCCTATTTTTGGAAATCCGTAGGCTAAGTTGAAGCAGAAAATTAGGGTTTCCTCTTTTAGATGATTTTTTGAGGGTTTGCATGTAAAAGGTTTCTGGGTTTTTCTAGATTTTCAAAGACCTCCGGGGGGGTGTGACATGCATTTGAATCTGACAACCTTTCCGGGCACTTACTATTTATAGTAAGTCATGATGGTTGCCTAGTTTGTGCTCAAATGATATTTGGAAACACTTACTATTTTTAGTAAGTCTTGAATACTGCTCAGTTGGTGTATAGATGAGGTTTTGCGAACTTACTATTTATAGCAGTTTTCTATTTTTGGTAAGTCTATCTTTAGGCAGTATTATTCTAGCAGCAGCTCAATCAGTTGCAGTTTAGTTTGGTTGGTCAGTTTGGCTTTTTGATGGTTTTGAAGTTAACTTACTATTATTGGCATTTGCTATTTTTTGTAAGTTCATTTTTGGCAGAAGCATCATCATCAACTTGGTTCAGTTTGGCATCTGTCAGTTTGCTATTTTTAGCAATTCATTAGTTGCAGCTTGGGCATTGTATTTGGCTACCTCCTTGGACTGAGTTTCAAACTTAGTCAATTTTCATGTCTTGAAGTTGTACCCCACGCCTAGACTTGATGACTTCAAGTTGTTTTAAAGAAGGGGACATTAAGGGGTCAAGTGAGCATTTAATTATTTAATAAATGCTTTATTGTTGCAATATGGAAATGGACGACTAAAGGGGAAGTTGAATGATATTTTAATATTTCAAAAAGTAAATGCTTAAAGGTGGCGTCCCTCTTGGAAGTTGAAGTGATTCGACTTCTTGGAATTTGAAGTGTTTCATGTGCCAATTGAAACTTATATATTGCTGTTTTGTGAAGAGCTGATTATGTTATGTTTTGGAAAGCAAAGTTATGCTGCTAGACTGAATCCAGAACCTAGCTGAGGGGTAGCTTAGCAAACACGTCTTTCTTCGGGCCTGAAACTATGGCTTCCTAGAAAGTTTTCTGAATACCATGCTTCATTCGGGAGTGTGGATAGTGCTTAATTTCAGATTTTAATTACAGGCAAATTGCTGGTTTATATTCTGTTTGTACTGCTGATGACAATGGCTGAAGTGAACTTCTGCTGATAGCTTTGCCTCTGAAATTTATTTCATTCTGGGTATTAGCCCAAGCTATTTCTCTATGGAGGGCACCCATTTGTGCAAGGAATCAGATTTTTATACTGAGTATCTGATTTTATAAGTGAGGTCGACTTCTTTGGGGGCCGTACCATTCACTATAGATTGCATTGGGATTCGTGCCAAGTCTCTACTATTGTTTTGGCACCGTTTTCTGGTTGGAGGTTGGATGCCATGTTTGGAGGCTTCATTTGACTGCTGTTTGAAGCTTTCCAGAGCTGTATTGAAGGAGTTATGTCCATTTTGGTGATTTTTTTACTTGCTGGTCTGATTTTCTGTATTCTCTGTTTCTGATCAGATTTGTTAGTTTTTGATATAATGCTGGTTTGAGCTTCATTACTATATCATTATTGTATTGTAAGAGTTAGAGGAAGTGTTACTCTAACCATTGATTGTTTTGGAAGCATATCTTTCTTATTTGCAGCTGTTTAATTCATTGTAAAGTTGATTAGTAGTACTAACAGCTATTTATTTTATTTGCTGCAATTAGTTTAAATTTCATACTCCCACGATTGAGTGGTTGAGTTTAAATAATCATCTTTCTTTAATTGTAAGTTTTCCCCCACTAAATAAGTGGTTGTGTGGACTGTATTCCCCCCACGTTAATAAGTGGAAGTGAGGATTTAAATGGCTTGCTTGCCGCCTTTAATAATGTAATAATCTCACCCACTGAATAAGTGGAGTATCCCCATTGCTTGTGGATGCCTGCATCAGCAGATGAATTGTAATTTCAGTTCAGTTTACTCTTAATGATCTTCTGACCATATGCTATCACCTTGCCCACATTGGGATCTTGGTGAACATTCTTGGTTAAAGTTACTTCCATGCTGATTTGCTTTTGGAGCTAATGCTAATCAGTGACTTGTTGCTGGTTTGTGTATTGAATTTTGGGAAAAAATTAAGGGGGAATATTTCAATCTTCATATCGGCCTTTGTAAAGGAGACATTTGTGTTTACATTTCAATATATAAGTGATATATTGTTGCTGGGTTTTTCTCCCTCAAGAGGAGGGTTTTCCCAGGGTATCTGCTGTGTTCTTGTGTCTGATTTTGAATTAATTTCTGAACATTAAATCTGATCATAAAACTAACATGGTATCAGAGCGGGTTTGAAGAGGATCTCGATCATATTGTTATTACATCAATACTTTTTACTCTCTTTCTCATCGTTGTTTACTTCTATCTCATCGTCAAGATGGTGATCGGTCTTAAGCTTGAGGATAGACTTGAGGGAGCATCTAATTTCACATCTTGGAGATTCAAAATTATGCTCACCTTGGAAGAAAGTGAATTGGCTGAGTTCGTGGAGAGCAAAGTTTCCGAGCCTGTTGATGAGGAAGAGAAGATTCAATGGAAGAAGAAAGATACTAAGGAAAAGAAGATGTTAGTTGATTCCATGAAGGATCATATTGTTCCCATCATCTCTAAGATGAAGACGGCAAGGGAGATATTTAAGTGTTTGGAGGAGACGTATGAGATCAACAACACAAGCCGTGCACTTGCATTGAAGCAACAACTTCATCATGTGAAGATGGCGGAAGGAGAATCTGTCATCGCTTACTTCATGAAGATTTCCGAATTGAGAGATCAACTCTCTTCTATTGGTCATTTTGTTGATGTCAAAGATTTGACCATGCTTGCCCTTAATGGTCTTCCTTCATCTTGGGAGTCTTACATCCAAGGAATCAGTGCAAGATCGAAACTTCCCAAGCTTGATCGTTTGAGGGCAGATTGTATTCAAGAAGAGTCTAGGTTGGCTGCGAGAGGTATTGGTCGAAGCTCTACAAATGAAGACATTCATGTTCTTTTTGCTCTATCCTCGAAGAAGAAAGGGAAAGGTGGAAAGAACAGATATTTCAAGAGGAATAGAGATAAAGGAGCTGATGGTGCTCCTGCATTCAAGAAGAAGTGGGACCTCTCCAAAGTCCAATGTTTTCGTGTGACAAGTTTGGTCACTATGCGAAGGATTGCCCCACCAGGCCTAATCAGCACGCTTCATTTGCAGATGTGGATGAGATCTCTCTTCAGAAGGATTCTAGGGAATTTCTATTCTAAGCCATGGGCCCGTGTTCAAGCCGTGAAGGTTGTGTGCTGATCTATGCGCAAGAGTAGCTTATCTTACTGTGTTCAGTATTTGCATCCATCAGAATATTTAAAGAGATAAGTATTCTTTGTTTGCTGAGTTATATCATTTAGTTGGATCTTGTAATTTGAAATAATCTCCATTAATATTTTTTCCAAAATTAATATTCAAATCAGCAACCAAACGCTAATTAGCGTTAGCTCCAAATTGTAAACCAGCAAAGAAGATAACTCTAACCAAGAATGTTCACCAAGATCCCAATGTGGGCGAGGTGATAGCATATGGTCAGAGGATCGTTAGGCATAAACAGATCTGAAAGTACAATTCATCTGCTGGTGCAGGCATCCACAAGCGGTGGGAATACTCCACTTATTCAGTGGGTGAGTTTACAACAATATTAGGCGGCAAGCTAGCCTTTAAATCCACTCTTCCACTTATTAACGTGGGGGGAATACTGTCCACACAACCACTTATAACGTGGGGGGAAATTACAAACAAGATATAAGTTTATTCTAAAACTCAACCACTCAATTGTGGGAGTGTAAAACAGATATAAAATTACAGCAAGTAAAGGAAGAGCTGTTAGTACTACTAACTAGTTTTACAAAGAATAAGAACAGCTGCAAATAGAATAGATAATCTTCCAAGAACATTAAATAGTTAGAGTATCACTTCCTCTAACATTTACAATGATATAAGATGAAGAATTGAAGCTCAAACCAGCATTATATCAAAAACTAACAAGTCTGATATAAAAATCTGCAATTTGGAAATGTCTATCAGCAAACAGCAAACTCATAAAAATGATCACAACTCCTTCAATATACCTCTGAATTGAATGAAACGAAATGCAAAGTCTCTTTGGAGGATAGGCGCCCAAACTCAAACCACAAAACTGCATCAAAACTCAAGATATTATTTTGCACGAATCCCAAAGCACTCTCAAGATGGTACGACCCTCAAGAGGGGCGATTTCTCTTGCTAAAAATCAAATACTTGGAATTAAATTCTGAAAATCTCCAAATATGATCGCCATTAGCATAGAATTGCAAGGATCAAATACCCATAACCAAAATAAATTCACATCAAAAGCTGTAAATGAAAAACACCTTCAGCTGTGTATACACCAGCAACATTAAAACTGAAATTCCTACCTCAAATTCAATTAACTTTGAAGCACAATCTGTCCGATTGAAGCAACAAAAGATCAAATTCATAGGGTGTTATTCTTCAAAACACTCTAAATTGATTGAACTAGGAGGTAAGCATCCCTATATTAAACAAGCTACTTTGATAAAGATAACATTAGCATAAACATTCGATGATCAGCTCTTCAAACAGCAGCAATATATAAGCTTCAATTGGCAAATGAAGCAACAAGAACTCTTCAAATTCTAAGAAGTTGAATCACTTCAACTTCCAAAAGGGACTTCAATCTTTTGCCTTTTACTTTTTGAAATAATAAAATATTACTCAACCTCCTCTAGGCATCCAACTTCACTTTGCAACAATAAAGCATTTAATAAATCATTAAATGCACAATTGACCCCCTTAATGGCCCCTCTTTTAAAACAACATGAAGTTATTACTCCTAGGCATGGGGTACAATTGAGAAACATGAAATTTGACTAAGTATAAACTCAACTCATGAAGAAAACCAAACCCAAAGCCAAACTGAGACTGATGGATAACAAGATGACTTGAGTTGAACTGCTGATGATGCCACTGCCAAAATTAGACTTACTAAAAATAGCCACTGCCAAAAATAGTAAGTTTACCTCAAAACCAACAGAAAGCAGAACTGAGCTGGAAGCAAGACTTAATGAAAGTGGAAACCCAAGCAACTGCTCCAACTGAAAATAACTTAATGAAGGTTGACAACTGAACCACTGCCAAAATTAGTATTTACTAAAAATAGTAAATACCTAGAAATGCCACAAACCTCCAAGCAAGGAAACCCTAATTTCACTTCTGATCAACCTACGGATTTCTGGAAATAGGCTATCAGTCAAAGAAGAGCGTATGGCCAAAATGGGGACATTACATAATTAGTAAAGAGAGATAGTGGTTTCTCTTGAATTGTGTTCTCTAGCATAAGATCCTTTGAAAATTTCATTTGTTGCAAGTTATTTTATGCTGGTTGTGAAGATTTTTGAGTGTGACTCTGAAATAAAAAGAGAATTGCAATTTCGATGGTGATTAATTGGTCACATTGATATTATTCTCTAATGCATGAACTGTGATAGAGCCTTGAACTCTTGGAGATAGTTGGTTCTACATGCTAATTGCATAATGCATTTAAGAAATCTGTAGTTGTTCAGATTATGTTTTGTTGTGCTGAGTTTAGCACTCTCGAGAGGAGTAAAAGTTGGAAGAAAGAGTTATATCAAAATTCAATAAAGATAAGTTTATTTATCCCTTCATTCTGTTTTTCTTTGATATATTTCTCTTATAGGTTGATTTATTTATTTGTGTTTTATGCATAGTTGGAAGACTCGCCCCAAAGAAAAACTCGCCAAGCCAAGAATTGGAGAGTTTTTTAAAACTCGCCAAAAACTCGCCAAAAACTCGAAAAAACTCGAAAACTTAAAAAATATTTTTTTTTGCAAAGCTGAGTTTTATCGAAAAACTCGGCAAAAACTCGCAAGTTTTTTGAAAAACTTGGAAAAAACTCGGAAAAACTCGTCCTTGCGAGTTAAACTCAAAAAAACTCGTTTTAAAAAAAAACTCGTTTTAAAAAAAAACTCGCGAGTTTTTGAAAACTTGGCGAGTTTTCTGCGAGTCTGCCAACTATGGTTTTATGTATCCATGCTATAACCTGAGATAGTAAACCTTTTATGATTCCAACATTGATATTTCTTTGGATAGTTATAAATTGTTAGTAATCTCTCTCTAAAATGCTTTCATGACAGTTCTAGGAGCAAGAAGGTGATGAGAGATTGGTTAGTGATGAAAAGCATGAGGCATCTTGTGAGGAAGTCATGCCAACCAAAGAAATGATCAAGCATGAAGTCACAAGATTGAGTTGGCGGCGAGAGAGAGTTAACTTCCAAAAGTCTTCCGTGCAATCTCTGAAGCAGGGATCAAGAGGGAGTTTTGTAACTCACTGAGAAGAAGTGAAGATTACAGTATTGCAAGGCTAGGTGCTAAACCCTTAGAGGATCCCTTCAGTTGCTGAGATCAGAATTGCACAAGACAGTCATCTGGATTTGACATTGGTAGCTCCGCAAACCTAATTCAGAATAGTGTGATCTGGGATGAGGTCGAGGAGGACAATCCTGAATTCTCTATAGTACCAGAGGTGTGCGTTGGAAAACATTTATCTAAGGCAAGTGTTGCAGGCAATCTTGGACGAAGAGGTCAGAAGGTTGATGCAAGTACTTGAAGATTCAAAGGGAGTCTACTGAACCCGAAGAAGATGTTTAAGGAGGCTGCAGCTAGTTCAGACTTGGTGGATCCTACGATGTACAGGCAGTTGATTGGATCCTTGATGTATCTAGTTAACACTAGACCAAATATCTGTTATGTTGTGAGTGCACTTAGTTAGTTCATGTGTGAACCAAGACAAATACATCTTGTTGCAGCTAAACATATCCTGAGATACTTGTGTGGCACAGTTGGATATGGGTTGAGATATTCTTTAGATGTGGACTTGGAGCTGCATGGTTTTACTGATTCTGATTGGGCAAGGAGTGTTATTGATCGAAAGAGCACCTCTGGATGTTGCTTCAGTTTGGGATCTGCTATGATTTCCTGGTGCAGCAGGAAACAGTCATCTGTAGCATTGAGTACAGCAGAGGCAGAGTATATTGCAGCTTGTGTGGCAACTCGGGAAGCAATGTGGCTTCGTAAGCTCCTTGCAGGATTGTTTGGACAATCAATGGAGCCTACTATCATTCATTGTGATAACTAGAGCTGTGTGAAGCTTTTTGTCAATCCTGTGTTTCATGACAGAACCAAGCATGTTGAGATTAAATACCATTATATTAGAGATATGGTATTGAGGAAAGCTATACAGTTGAGGTATATCAGCACTGATGAGCAGACAACAGACATTCTCATCAAGCCTCTCTCCAGGATAAAGTTTGTGTACTTTCGAGATAAGCTTGGTATGGTGGAGAATATAGCCTTAACTGAGGAGTCTCAGTATGAGTGATCCTCATTAATGAACTCTTCTTTGTGAGAGAAGTTCGAGGTGAAATCCCTTGATTAATGAGTTATTTGTGAGAGAAGTTTGAGGTTAAATCCCTTGATTAATGAGTTCTTCTCTGTGAGAGAAGTTCGAGGTGAAATCCCTTGATTAATGAGTTCTTCTTTGTGAGAGAAATTCGAGGTGAAATCCCTTGATTAATGAGTTCTTCTCTGTAAGAGAAGTTCGAGGTGAAATCCCTTGATTCCACCCTCTGGGAGAGCCATGGTGAATGTCATGTGTGTGACTCCATGACAGCATTACGTGAGAGAGTCCGTGATGATTTTCTTGTACTTGTGTTTCACCCTCTGGGAGAGCCATGGTGAAAGTCATGTTGAGGTGACAACATCACGCATGTGATGAACACTTGTACATACCATACATGGTTGTAGCCATTATGGTTGATATCATGTTGAGGTGATATTCAATATCACGATGAGGTGATATGTCTTGTGCAGCTGGAAGTATCATCCCTAGCTGAGAGGGAGTGTTGATGTTATTAGCAGCATTGGGCTGCTTCTTCCAGATCCACAATTGGAGTCAATTCAAATGTAGCCTATCGACTATTTGAATTGTATTTATTATATTCTTTATCTTGGCCGACCTAAGACGTTTGAAGAGACATGTCTTTCATTAAATGTTATTTAATATTTGTTTATTTGGAAAGTCGTCACACTTCATCAAGGCCGACATCTCTTCATGGTGGAGCGCAATTTCAAGAGGCACGTCTTTCTAAGATGAGGCCGACATGATCATTTGAGGAGATGCATTACTCTTCATCTTGTATATATATACATTCACTCATTGCCTTGTATTATTCATATATTCAGTTTGATATTATTCTTTGAAGTGAAGTGCGAATCATCTAGAGGAGGAAGCTATTTATGTAGAAGTGTATTTTGTTAGTGGCTGAGATCCATCAGTGAATTACATCATTGTGTTGCTGTGTTTGCATCAGTTTGTGGTGTCTCTTATTGGCCTTCATATCGGCCTTTGTAAAGGAGACATTTGTGTTTACATTTCAATAAATAAGTGATATATTGTTGCTGGGTTTTTCTCCCTCAAGAGGAGGGTTTTCCTAGGGTATCTGCTGTGTTCTTGTGTTTGATTTTGAATTAATTTCTGAACATTAAATCTGATCATAAAACTAACACTTTGATCCATGGGATTTTGTCAAGATTCTTTAATATGGGGTCAAGTCAATGAGTAGCACAAGGAGTTTAGAATAAGGATGGGTGCTTATCCATGAAAAGTATACTTGTAGCAATATAATTTGTTGCATTATCTATAGTTATTTGCGTAACATTTTCCTCACCCACCTTGGCCAAGACTCCCTCCAAAATCTCACAAAGGAATTCAACATTTTTTGCATTTCTTGAAACATCAATAGATTTCAGGAAAATTGTGTCACTTGAGAAAGAAACAATGAAATATGAAATGCTAATGTTAATCAGTATAGTAGATTTTTTCTTTTTTAAATCAATAAATCAATGGGTTTTAGGAAGTACGATCACTTGAGGAAGAAACAAGGAAATTCAGTCATGTTCTATTTGCCCTATTTGTCCATCCACCAATCATAATGGTGCAACTTTTTTCTTCCATATCTCACATTGTTCATTAATTGTAACATTCATATTAGCCACATTTTGAGTAAAAATTGAGCACTTTGTCTTCTCATTGTTAAGGGTTTTGAACTCCACTCCACAAATAGTAATGGCATCTACTATATTTTGCCAATGAAAAGACTTAAAACAAATAAAAAAAACAAAATAAGTGTTAGAAATTTTAGAGTTTAAATTTTGCAGACCCCTAAATTCAAAAATTCAAGACAAAGAAATCAAACAATATACTTTAAACAAAAATAATAATTAATTACTTGGCTACATGAAATGAAATTGTACAACAAAATAAGAAGTCTTCAATTGCACTCCTTGTTTTATCAAGTTTTTCCTTCTTCTAGTCCATGCTCTCAAGTGAAAGTTGGGAATTGAGAGTAGTACGTGGTATAATATATGAATTTGATTTAGATCTACAAACTCTAGGCTTAACACTAACACTACCACTGCCACTACTCAAAGATCTAGGAAATTGGAGGAATCGAAGATCTCCATGAATGGCTCCCATCTCTTCTCTTTGCCTCTTTTTCAATTCCTTTTGTTGCTCAAATTTCTCTAATTGGCTTTGTAACTCATGTACAACTTAGGAGGTGCTTTTGGGCACATTTTAGCTTTTTGGTACAATATTTGTGCAAAAGTGATATTTTAATCAATTAATGCCTCCCCCAAGCATTTTTGTCTTGCTATGTAGACAGGTTATCTCCCCATGTAATAACCCCGACCCCTTAGGGCAAGATTATTGCTGATATTACCCAAGTCTTCCAACAATGATATTTGTCAAACTATTCTTGCAAGCTCAATGTATTCAATGAGTCTCGATTTGGTCTGAAATGATGAAACTCCTCAAGTATATCCAGAGTAAAAGAAACAACTTTCCAAATTACTATAATTTCACATTCACTGCGGAATTATATATTGGTCCGGCACAGATGTACATGAACAACTTGAAATTATTGCTGTTGCATAAAATATTGACCTGTGTAGGAGGCATAGGTTATCTCATAACAGGATTGTATATGCAAATCATGCAGACCATTCAGACGACCTTTGCCAATTACAAGAATAGACATATACTGAATGTTTAAACTTTCCAGAATGACCCTTGCCTGGATATTTGTTGCTAACCCTTCTGGATATCAACGATTCCTTACTGGTTTTGTAAGGTTCGGCTTGCATTTGTATGGTATATTGGTATGATAAATTGGGTGTGATTAATATGCAACTTTAATAAGATGGAATAATTAACAAAACATGATCAAGACAGTGAAGTATAGCCAATACCAATATGCAATACAGAGCATAAATTCCAATCGCACAAGACAATATAGATGCGCAGGATTGCTAAGACGTCATAAGAATTTACTTCCGCAATACCACAGTATTCTCGACATTCGCAGTTTAATAACAATGGTTCCGTTAAATGTGAACATACCCGTGAATTTCCGCAGCAAGATAGAACAACAGGGAACGGTTGCTGGAATATGCAAAGGCCAACTCCTGCCACAACATCCAGGATAGTCTTGGATATTTCTTCGCCCAATCGAGAATATAAATGCAGATGTGATTTGAAGTAGACCATGTATTCATGTTTGCTCAGATGTCCTCCGTTCGTATTAGAGTGCAGAAGATTACACCCGCCATAGCCAAAAGAGACGACAATAACATCCACGTCTTCTGTGCATTGTCTTCATTCCCCGACAGCCAATATAAATCTCCGGCAATGATGATACCATGCCATAATGTTGATTGTTCACCGGTATAGAAGTTACAAGTCGCAATGATTAATGATAACCCCGGAAGTGCTCCCACGGTATGTTACTCGATGGGATAGTAATCCCGGTATGCAAAAATGCTCCCGCAGTGATTATATTGAAATGCTCGATGAACAAACAGTCCCGATATCGGGACTTCTCCAGACGTCATACTTCTGGATTCCCAATTCTCAATGAACTCGCTAGCCAAGTCGGAAGGACCAACCATAACAAGTGCACCAGTATTAGAGTATCAAGAAAATATGGGAGTGTAAATATAACTTTCCCGTCTACCTCTGTGATCCAAATGCTCTATAATTTGTGTCGGCCAGATATACAGTCATCTGCTCGAATCAAGAAGTTAAATATGCTGCCTAGCCATCTCAGGGGCTACGTCCTTCATGGCTATCAGATTGCCTAAGAATTGCCGTTCTCAGTACAAAATAAAAAACCAGTCTTAATTCATTCTTCTGTGATAATCTTCTGTCGGCTCTCAAAGCCATATAACTTCGCCATATTCAGTTTGCGTAACTGATTCTTCTTTACGGACTTTAGAAGGCTCTTTAACTATTTCATGAAACTCATGACTTTAATAAACACAATAGTTACCCACTAATATTTAATAAAGTCATATTTCATAATTAATTAATTAAATAATTAAAATGTCTAATAAAGAATAAAAGACAATTTAATATTTAAATAATCAATAAGATCTCTTTTTGGCCTTATAAAAAACAGGGGACATCACAGTCCTCCCTTCTCGGAGATTGCTTGTCCCAAGCAATCATATACCAATCTGCTGTGCCATTCTAACTTGCATGCCATTAAACCTCAAGATACGGAGCAACTCACCAAGATTCATGCAGACGATGTAATCAACCATGATAATACTCGGATCCCAAACCAATCTCAAAAACATTGCTATGCCAATTTGTTGCATCAATCTGTTATCAGTCACCCTATTATGCCGCAACAACCTGTGAAACGTTCGTTCCAGCCAGCAAATCCCTGGATCCCATATTGTAATAACTCTATCATAGGACACCAACCTATGAAGGACTTTGCTTTCCAAACAAATTCCTGGATCCCACACAGTAAGAATCTCGTCATGCCCAAAGTTGTGAAGCCACTCAACAAGATCCAAAAGAAACAATGCACCAATCATGTCAAGGCCAGGATCCCCGATTATCCTTGGTGCATAACCAAGCATGCCGATTTTCCATGTGTTGTTGTTATAAACCCAAACACCATATATCCAACTGAGAACCTCACTCCAGAAGAAGCCACAAATACCTCTAATGTCAGAAGATGATAGAAGCTCATTACGATGTCTCCCTCCATCATGGAAAGGATGATACAAATCCATCTGACTCCTCCAATCAACTGCTGAAAGAGAATGCCATTCAGCAGAAGGAACAATAATCATGCATGCCCCATACCTGGGAGATAGAATAGCTCTATATGCATTATAAGGAAGTAGTGAATCAATCACCTCTTCAAGAGTGTTAGCATGTTCAAACAGATCTGATCCAGCAATGCTAGCATTCATGCATACTCCTTCATAAGCTTGTCTAAAGGACGTAAACTCTACCATGCGAGCCTCTAGAATAGATAACTCCTCAAACTCATCATGAAAAATCAAAAGCTCAACCAAATCTGCCTTATGGAGATCATTATGTGCATATGAAGTCATGATATTAGTGGCTGGTCCACTAATTGTATGATCAATTTTACAATCACAACCCACACCTGAAACCCACATATCATTTGTGTCATCAGGAACAAGAACCTCCTCATCCACCAACTCAAAGAGTGGATTATCTAAAGTCAAATCAGCACTCAACTCAAAAAGAGGGTTGTCAACAATGGTTGAATAAATATCATTAACTTTTTCATGGTCATAAACAACAAATTCATGAGGATGGGAAAGTAAACTGCTGCTGTCCCAAATCAGCATTTGGGTTTCCTCCATGCTTCCTTTGGAGTCACTAAACACCACCAAAACTTGATCTTTCTCCTGGTCTTTCCAAGTGAGAGGGGGTTGTGTCTCACCTAACTCAACATCAAATGAAGTCATCAAGCTGCAAGATGTTTCCTCATGAAGTTCCTCAATTCTTCCATCAATTTGTTCACATTCTATGTAACTTGCATTTTGCATCTGGGTAGAGGCTGCTATAGAAGATGCATTTTCTGATTTATGCAATGAGTGATGAGACGTATTCATCTGAAGACAAAGATCCACAAATTCTCCATCATGTATGCCTACTTCTGATTTTTCAACGTGTAGGAGTGGAGCCAATTTGAGAGTCAATGATCACACTTGAAGGTGTATCCAAATCAACCTCATATTCTTCATCAATTGCTGATACAAAATCAGACTTTGAGCAATCTGAATATTCATCAACCCTCTCATGGATGACCTCACTGCAAGGTTCATGTGATGACAAGGAACTGCTAGCCAAACTCAGGAAGTTAGAATCGTGTTCATCAAAAGTCTCTCCATTGGTTTCCGTACCTTGCCTATTGTTTGAAACTACAAATTCTTTCTTCACATCTTCCACCATGAATGATGTGACAGTGTTGTGGTCAACCAAAGGAGCACCAATAAAACCCATACCTTCATAAGATTTATCAATCCCACCTGTTGACGTGGTTTTTGCGACCGCACCAACACAGAATAAAGTTTCCCAACGGATACCCTATCCTCTCTTGAACAAAGTTTCCTGCATGCTAAGATTGCTAAATAGATCATACATTTAACTCCAAGGTTCCTTAAATGCGAATAGTCTCAGTTGGCTTGATGTGATTTTGTTGGTATTTCAAGGGGACTTACACAATTGTTCGACAGTTGACAACAGACAACAGGCTAAGGGCTTTCATGTAATTCGAATGATTTGGCAAGTGAGCGCAAGTTTCCTAATTCTAACCAGAAATGAACTGAATTTAAAAAAGTGTAGGGCCTAAGAAATTTATGCTCTATCTAAGGATGGGACGTGGGATCAATCTCAACAAACTTCAACCAGACTCTGTTTTGCCTCACTTTGGACAACTTACACAAAGTCGGTGCAATCTTAAAGGGAGTGACAAGAGGTTTTCAAATTATGACTCAACATGTAAGTACCATCAGAACGATGCATACAAACACATGAATCACAATCGAAGTTAAGTTCGCAATATTTCCAGTTGACCACACAAGGCAAACTTACCGTCAACAAGTCGCTAGTGGTATGGATAAAAATGAAGTTGTCTCGATTGACACCACAAATCTAAAGCTAACATCTACTTGCATGAAAATGAAAACTACTCTACTTTACGCTACTTGAAGTCGAAGGGATGAAGAAACCTTGCTAGCTACTTATAACAAAGATGAATTCACCATTCAATGAAAGACCTTTTATTACAATAGTTTTTCGCAACAATCTCTTACAAAGTTTTCAAAGGAAAACTTTCCTTCTTCAAACTAAGCTATGCTAAGATATTACAACTAAAGTGTCTCTACTCCACTCTCTACTCTGATCTCTAAGCTCTGCTTCTACTAAAGTACAAATGAGGGGGACTCCATCTTTTATAGCTGGCCAAGTCCAACGGACGGCTCAGATTACAATTGGCTGGATGGCCCAGATTGTGCCACCTCAGCCTTAAACAAGATTCACCCTAAAAACCGCCACAATGGAGAGTGGGGCAATAAATGAGCCATTAATGTCCACCTTCCAAAAGATTCTTGTCTGGAAACGCGTTCACACTGCTCTTGATCTTCTTCTTGACGTTGTTCTTCAACTTTGCTCGAGCTTCAAATCTTTTCTCCATCTTGATTTTTGAAAACATTCCTTCTCTGTCACTAGGTCTCAACACTTAGCCATTTTTCGCAACTTTTCTTCGAGGTTGAGATGTCATCTTGGATTATTTTCTTTATCACCTCAAGTCATCACCGCTTGGTCTTGACGTTCCTCCTGCAAAACAAGCAAGGAGAAGATAATTAGAGCATTTCATAATATAAATTCAACTTACTCACCAGGATTTTCACGCTTTAACTTCCAAGCGTTCATTGTCTTCACTAGCCAGCTTCGCATTTAAATTTTTCATGCCTTAGCCAAATTTCCAACCTATCTTGCATTCTGCCTGGCGCACTTCACTTTGATATTTCATTCAACTCTGGCTCAAGAAAAATCCTTTCATCCGAAATTTGATCAAAAAATATCTAGGCTCTCAACTTCAAATTCATCCGCCAAGGCAAATTTTATCTTGAAAACACGCTTTATTCCTTGCCTTAGAAAATTTTCAAATTTCCCTTAGGAAATTCATCAACCTGGTGCCAATTTAAAAGCTTTACCTCGGAATCCTTGGCGAGCTGTGGAAGACCCTAAAATCCATTCCTCATCGATAATCTTAAATACCCAGAAGAAAATTTTCCTCAGAATGCATCAAATTCATGGGTATACAACGAACGGGTTCATTTAATTTTCTTGAATTTTTGAACCTTCGAAAATTAATTTTCAACAAAATTTAATCCATTTCTTCAACTCCAGGCGCATTTCCTTGCTCTGACTTGAAGTTTCTCGTTGACCCTGTGCAGCTGGCATCATTTGACTTCTTTCCTGTCAACTTACCTACGCCTTAGTGAATTTCATCATCTCCCAACCATCTTTAGGCGTATTTCTCTAGAGGTGGAATAAATTTCAACACTTAGAAAAATTTCAAATTTCTTCTCCAAACCAAGGGCGCATTTAAGAGGTGGAACTTCTAATGTCGTTGCCTTAGATAAATTTCCAGCTTCATCCTTTGATTAAGGCGCATTCAGGGGTCTGGACTTTCATTTTCATACACTTAGAAATTTTCAAGTCACTTCAATCCTTCAAGGGCGCATTTGAACCTCTCTACTTCAAATTTTTTTACACTTTGAAAATTTTGAAAGTCATCTCCTTGCTAGGCGCATTTACTTGGTCAAGCTTCCAATTTACATGTCTTGGGCGTTTTTCAACTCACCATCATAAGCATGGGCGCAAATGGGAGTGGTAGCCTCAAGTTTCTGACACTTAGAACATTTTCCTTCACTCATCTAACTTGGGCGCAAATCATAGCTTGAGCTTTTAATTTCAATGCCTTAGAAGATTTCTCCAGTTGATATTTCCATGAGGGGCGCATTTGGAGGTGTGAGGTTTCAATTTGCAGTACTTAGAATATTTTTAGCTCATCCTTGAAGTAGGGGCGCATTTTAGACCTTGTGCTTTCAATTTTAAACACTTAGCAAATTTTCCAACTCCAACTTCCTTGGGCGCAAATGGCATGTAGACTTTCAAGTTTGAACGCCTAGAAAATTTCCTCAATTTACTCCCTCAAGCTTGGGCGCATTTGACAAGGGATACTTCAATTTTCACTCACCTAGGAGAATTCACTTCCACCTCCATGACATAGGCGTATTTAGCCCCTTGAAGTCTCATTTTCCATCACTTGATCAAATTCACAAACTTGTTTTCATCCTTTCCCAAGGGCGCATTTAACATACCCTACCTCCAATTTTTTTACACTTAGAAAATTCTCCAAGTGCCCTTCTTTACCTAGGGTGCATTCAAGAGGTGCAGCTTCAAGTTTTGATGACTTAGACATTTTTCAAAGCTTCCCATGCAAGTCTAGGCGCATTTAGCAGGGCCTTCTTCAAATTTTCAACACTTAGTATATTTTAGACTCCCTTATCTTCTCAAGGCGCATTTTGAAGGTGCAACTTCCACTTTGATACTTAAAAAATTTTGAAGTCCCTTTCAACCTCCTAGGCGCATTTGGGGTGCCACACTTCCAATTTCGCACACTTTGAAAAATTTTCAACCTCCTTCAAGCTTGCAAGGGCGCAAATGGGGGCTTAAGCTTCTAATTTTTTTATACTTAGAAAGTTTCCTCATGGCATCTTTCAAACTTGGGCGCATTTTGCTAGTGGAGCTTCCATTTCTCCTTAGAAAATTTTCAAGACTCTTGCCAGCTTGAGGGCGCAAATGGAGGGGTGAACTTCAAATTTCACAGAGTTAGAAAATTTTCCAACCTCCTCTCACTTCAAGGGCGCATTTTACCCATGGAGCATCAAATTTTCATGACTTAGAAATTTTTCAAGCCTCTCATCTAGCTGGGCGCATATAGGACCCCCTACTTCCAATTTTTGATACTTAGAAAATTTTGAAACTCCACATGCAAGTTTAGGCGCATTTTGGGGCTTGAGCTTCAAATTTTGATAACTTAGAGAAAATTTCATCAAGCTTCAAAGTCCACTCTCCAAGTTAGAACTTCAAGGGCGCAATTGGAGGGGTATGCTTTCATTCTTCAAACACTTCAAGAATTTTGATCTGTCTTTGGCCTTTTAAAGCAAGTTTTGATGCTGGACCTGAAAAAACATCAAACTTGGTGGATTTCTTGTCCTTTGCCGGATTTAGGGTGATTTTTCCTGCTAACCCTAATTTGCCCTGACTTTCTATTTTTAGAAAGTTCCTCGAATTTTGTGCTCTGAATTGACTTTTGACTCCAGAAAGCTTGGTTTTCGCCCTGTTTTGAACTTCGTGGTGTGATCGTGCCGTCAGGGCCTAATGCCTGTCTGCACTTGCTATTTTAGCAACTTACTAAAAATAGTAACTGCTCAGAATGTCTTCAAATCTCACGTGCTGAATGCCTGAAATGTGGTGGTCGTGGCTGGATGCTGCTTTTGCATGATTGTCTTGTCCTGCCCTTGAATTTAGGAAACCCTAATTCCTCTGTACCAACCTGCTAAAAATAGGAAGTGCTTGATTTTCGAATTTTTGTAGCTTCGTTTGATCTGAAATTCGCGCCATAGGGTCTTCATCACTTGCTTGACCTGTACCTGCTGATGCCTTGCGCTGACCTGCTATCTATAGCATGTTTCTGGAGGTGGCTTACTATTTATAGTAACTGCTTGCTTCTGAGACTTCCACAACTCCGATTGACTTGAAATTCGAATGATGCGCTCCTCACCACGTGACCTGCCCGTTGACATTAGCGCCTGCTGCTAACTTTCTATTTTTAGCCTGTTTCCAAAATGACTTACTATAAATAGTAAGTGCTCCGTTTACCTTCAAATTTTATCAGCAGATAGCTTGAGAGATGCTGATCGCGGTGGTATACATCGGTTTTCGAAAATTCTGACTTTTGATGCCTCTTTTTGGGTCTCGAAGCTGGAAACCCTAATTGGTCTTGCATGCGTATCAAATGACCTCCATTTGTCCTCGTTTTTGTTGCATTGCAGTCAGCTCGTGAAGTGCTGGGAGGCGGCTGTCAGGATGTACCTGCTAAAAATAGTAAGTTCCTAAATGAGTGATTATCTCCGTTTGCATGTCACATCACTGCGAAGCTCTCGAAAAACCCACAAAGAATATGCAGACATGCAAAGAAAACCCCGACATGCAAACCCTAAAAATAGCCTCTGAAGGCTGAACTCTGAAAGTTGTTATCTTGCTTTGCATATCACACCATCGCGAAGGTCTCTGAAAACCCAGAAGGAATTTCCAGACATGCATTGAAAAACTCAGCATCCAAACTTTGGAATCTGCCCAGGAAGCCGGATTGCTAAAAATAGTAAGTTGTCTGTTTCAACTCAAATTTTGCACATGAGCAACTTGATGCATTCTGAGTGCAGTGTAGCGATCGAAACTTCAAAAATGCTAAAGGAACGCTCTGAATTGCACACTTACTAAAAATAGTAAGTTGTCGGAATCTGATGAAGCTTCAGTGGAAACCTATTGGAAGTATACTAACACCAATGTTAAGCTCTGTCTTCAATTTATTCACCCCATTTGACTTCAAATTGACCATAGAAATACAAACCCTAATTTTCGGATTTGGCCAAAATTCACGTTTAAACTCAATGACGGGCACAATCCTCGAAAGGCAGACACCAGAAAAGAGACAGAGAGAGAGAGAGAAAAAAAACCAAGGCCAAAAGACCAGAATGGAGCAAAAATTAGGGGGCCCCATCTTGAATGGGGCGATGTGTGAAAAGATCACAACACCACCCATTATAAAACTTTTGCATTCTTTTACAGTTGCCACATGTGGTTCTTCTAGTAAGATTACCCTAGATTCTATCCTTTTGCCTTCATGACCCAAATCTGCCTGTCTATCAAATTCTTCATAGGGATTTTTACAAACCTCACCTGTAGCCATCATATCAACTTTCTTCCCTTGTTCCAAACCATCTTCATCAAACTGTTCAGGTTCCATGTCTCTAGCATTGACTTCTCGCTTTTGCAAAGTGGCTGCAACACACAGCTGATTTTCTGCTTTGCACACTGAATTATGAGCCTTACTCAACTGGAAGTGAAGGACAACAATTTCCCTATCTTTGTCCTCCACCAATTTGACAGCCATGTCTCTATCCCTTATTAATTGCAAGTAATCCCCTTTTATGAATTCCAATGCTTCTTTGATGGATTGCAAATGCGTATGAGAAATACTAGTTATCTTTCCCTTTCACCTTTCCTCAATTTGAGCTGTCCTAATGAAGTCTTCAACATGCTTATGAGTATCATCCATCCTTGATAATACTTTCACAATCTTTTCTTCTTTCACCATAAAATGATCTTCCAATACAAGAGGTTTTTGTTCAAAGCTGCCATGAACTACCTTTTCTGATTTGTCTTCATGTGTAGAAGGTTTGTTAACATTGGAATTTGCCCTTTCATTTGAGGACGCATTACACTCTTCAACCAGCTCGCTTGTGGATGCATTATGATCTTCCCTCAAGAATGACTGGATAGAGTTGTGATCAAACAAGTGTTCAACATTACAAGAATCTGTCCTTTTATCTTCATATACATCAGCATGTTTCTCAAACTCTTCATAAAGATTTCTGCCAACTTCCCTTGTAATTTCACTATCCTCTTCCTGCATCAATAAATCATGCCCTCTTGTACCTGTAGGTGTGGATGAGACATCAGAGTACTTAGATTCCCTTGAAAACGAATCCACCAAACCCTGCAAATCACGGTTTATCTTGTGTTGTGTTTGAACAAACTCGTGATTTAACCTTTCCTGTGATTGAGCAAGGTCTTTTAATATTTTCTCCACACTAACCTCTTTTTCCTCTGCTGGCATTGTAGATAGGAAGGTAGGTCTTCCATTCTGAATTCTAACCATTGTTGCAGTCTGTAGTTAAGTACCCACAAGATGGCAGGATAGTGGCTCTGATACCACTGTAATAACCCCGACCCCTTAGGGCAAGATTATTGCTGATATTACCCAAGTCTTCCAACAATGATATTTGTCAAACTATTCTTGCAAGCTCAATGTATTCAATGAGTCTCGATCTGGTCTGAAATGATGAAACTCCTCAAGTATATCCAGAGTAAAAGAAACAACTTTCCCAATTACTATAATTTCACATTTACTGCGGAATTATATATTGGTCTGGCACAGATGTACATGAACAACTTGAAATTATTGTTGTTGCATAAAATATTGACTTGTCTAGGAGGCATAGGTTATCTCATAACAGGATTGTATATGCAAATCATGCAGACCATTCAGACGACCTTTGCCAATTACAAGAATAGACATATACTGAATGTTTAAACTTTCCAGAATGACCCCTGCCTGGATATTTGTTGCTAACCCTTCTGGATATCAACGATTCCTTACTGGTTTTGTAGGGTTCGGCTTGCATTTGTATGGTATATTGGTATGATAAATTGGGTGTGATTAATACGCAACTTTAATAAGATGGAATAATTAACAAAACATGATCAAGACAGTGAAGTATAGCCAATACCAATATGCAATACAGAGCATAAATTCCAATCGCACAAGACAATATAGATGCGCAGGATTGCTAAGACGTCATAAGAATTTACTTCCGCAATACCACAGTATTCTCGACATTCGCAGTTTAATAACAATGGTTCCGTTAAATGTGAACATACCCGTGAATTTCCGCAGGAAGATAGAACAACAGGGAACGGTTGCTGGAATATGCAAAGGCCAACTCCTGCCATAGCATCCAGGATAGTCTTGGATATTTCTTCGCCCAATCGAGAATATAAATGCAGATGTGATTTGAAGCAGACCATGTATTCATGTTTGCTCAGATGTCCTCCGTTCGTATTAGAGTGCAGAAGATTGCACCCGCCATAGCCAAAAGAGACGACAATAACATCCACGTCTTCTGTACATTGTCTTCATTCCCCGACAGCCAATATAAATCTCCGGCAATGATGATACCATTCCGTAATGTTGATTGTTCACCGGCATAGAAGTTACAAGTCGCAATGATTAATGATAACCCCGAAAGTGCTCCCACGGTATGTTACTCGATGGGATAGTAATCCCGGTATGCATAAATGCTCCCGCAGTGATTATATTGAAATGCTCGATGAACAAACAGTCCCGATATCGGGACTTCTCCAGACGTCATACTTCTGGATTCCCAATTCTCAATGAACTCGCCAGCCAAGTCGGAAGGACCAACCATAACAAGCACACCAGTATTAGAGTATCAAGAAAATATGGGAGTGTAAATATAACTTTCCCGGCTACCTCTATGATCCAAATGCTCTATAATTTGTGTCGGCCAGATATACAGTCATCTGCCCGAATCAAGAAGTTAAATATGCTACCTAGCCATCTCAGGGGCTACGTCCTTCATGGCTATCAGATTGCCTGAGAATTGCCGTTCTCAGTACAAAATAAAAAACCAGTCTTAATTCATTCTTCCGTGATAATCTTCTGTCGGCTCTCAAAGCCATATAACTTCGCCATAATCAATTTGCGTAACTGATTCTTCTTTATTGACTTTAGAAGGCTCTTTAACTATTTCATGAAACTCATGACTTTAATAAACACAATAGTTACCCAATAATATTTAATAAAGTCATATTTCATAATTAATTAATTAAATAATTAAAATGTCTAATAAAGAATAAAAGACAATTTAATATTTAAATAATCAATAAGATCTCTTTTTGGCCTTATAAAAAAAAGGGGACATCACACCCCATTTTTTGACCTAAGGAATGGAGTGCTTTCTACAAGGGTCCTTTCTAATTGAGGCTGACATTGGAACAATTTATAAATATAAAGTATGCTGCAATAAGAAATAAATGGAAAATAAATTAACATTTATGGTTTGTAAATAAAGATAAAGAATTAGAAGTAACTAAAAATGTTAAGGTTTGTAGTTATAAAATAGATTTTTTTTTTTTTTTTTAATAAAAACAAGAAGGGTTTGTTCATAAAAAGAGATTAAAGATAGCCAAGTTTGTTTTTGTTCCTTGAACCTAAAAAATAAAAAAATGAAAACAAATAAAATTAAAAAAAAAAACCCAAAAAAGATTCAAATACAATATTACATTTTCAAACTTGCTTCAAATTGATACTAGGCCGCTCCAAATCGATAGTGGGCTCTTCCAAATGCTCCTTATGCTCTTTTAGATGCACCAAGGGCTGCTACAAACTTTCCCAAATGGTATTCAATCAATGTTTGTTGCTTAAGTTGTGTGTTGGTTTTTTCTTTTATGGCATTTGATTTTGGTTCCAATAATATTTTTTTTCTCCTCTTTGTGCTTGCAAATGAAATGAGTGTTCTTTTAGAGTGTTGGAGTTTATTTTAAGTGCTTAAGTTTTTTATTTCTTTTCTTTTACTTTTCCTATATATATATTTGTTGTCGACTGAGTCTATTTGTTACTTGCCAGTTCTTAGGTCACTAGTCTCTGGGCCTTATTTCGACCTCCTTGCCTAGGGATGCATCGAGTCTTGGTGAGTCTCTATGACTTTTGTAACATTGCTTGATACCCCCAAGCTTTGTCTTGGATTAGGTTCTAGTGTCCTATATTGGTTGGTATTCCTTGTCGATCTTTTGTGATGTTATTGTACCAAGTGGTGATAGAACACTAGTAAATCATTATAGTAGTCAAATTTGTCTCCATTTTTCCTTATTTTACCTAAGCTAGAAGAATATCGAGCTCAAAATTTTCAACTCTTTCTATTCTTTTGCATTGCCCATAAGTGGCATTATGCCTTTCTTTAATTTCTTTAGTATAAAAATATTAGGGTTCTTGTAACTTCTCAAGTAAGCTCAAGCTTTTGTATTCCATTAATTTTTTAGCTTTCTTTTCTACCTCTGGTTGTTCATCTATTGTTAAGTGGTAAGGAGCTTGCCTCAATTTCCCTTTGTTTGAGTATGATTCTTACTTCAATCAACTCTTATGTTCATTGATTTTGTATCTTTTCCCTAATTACTTATTAAATTTTAATATAGTATAATTATTGTTTGGGCATTGCCATAAATTGCATGTTTGGAGGTTACAAGATTCAATAATATTGGATATATGATAATTTTATGACTTCACATTAGATTATTTAAACTAGTTTTATCATGTCATGTTGGATATTTAAACTAGGTAAATTTAATATACATTCCTTGTGAATCTCTTTTTAAAATATTGTTGATTTATGAGATCTTATACTAACTTCACTTATAATTTTTTTCTTTTAGGTTCCAAAATTTGTGCTTGTATCATCACTTGGAGTAACACGCCCATGGTTTGTAGTATCCATTCTTCTCAATGTATTTATGGGTCGAGTACTTGTATGGAAATTTAAGGTAGAAATCCTTCTCACCCAACTATCTTACATTTTTGATAGTTTGATTGGGAAGAATTGATCTCTAGATTGGTTTCTAAGATATTTGTATGGATCCATTGTTTCTTTCTTCTTAAATTAAAATAATCAGTTAATCAAATGCTTGCAACTGAATTTTTTTTATATACAAGTTCCCCTATATATAAAAAACACTCATGTTGATCTTTATCATGACTATTCTTAAGTAGATTTAAACATTAATTGATAGAATGAAGTAGGAATACACTAAATTGGATGTATTATTTGAGTTTAATGCAAGAATAGACACACTTCAGTGCATGGCCTTTTTTTGTGTTTGTGAGATATAGAATTGATCTGTCATGGATCTAAACTTATAAACTGCTAGAAATTAGAATAAGGGACTAGGAAATAATGGCCACAAAAGTTTTTCCATAGACATAATGCTAATCAAATTTCAATATATATCGATATAATATAAAAATAAGATTAAGTCATCATTCACACATAAGGATATAATGGTATTGATTGTTTTGTATTTTTCTCCCCCAGATTGCTTAATGTTTTTTTAGGTTTTTATTGAGTGCTTTCTGCATTATCAGGTTTCAAAGTGTGCAGCTATATATTGAAACTTCTTAACATCTCGTACTTATAAAGTCCTCAACTTTCCAATTCAACTAGAAATCTCTCAAGATTTATTTTTCTTTAACATATTTTGATGGTTTCCTTCCTCTTAATTGTTTTCCATTTTTCTGACTTACACAACATGGTGGGAATTTGTATCTACCTACCTACGTTCCATTTTCTCTTTAAATAATGTCAATCTTGAATATTTTCTTTGTACACATACTTGCAAGGTTAAGTTTTTAGCAGTAAGCTTTTATTTCTTCCTTGTTCTCTAAGTAGGTTCCCTTTTCTACCTATGAGCTTTATTACTTTTTTGCTCTTTTTCCTTACCATGGTGAGTGGATTTTACATCGAGAACTTTATTAGAATGCATGAACATTATATCTATAATAATTTAATTTGGTTTTTTTAATTAGTTTTTAGCTATGTTACCCCAAGTTTTCAGGATGGGGACGATAGGGGAGAGGGGGATGCGTTTTGGGGATGGGTATGGCAGGGAGGCCATATTTTAGGGGATGACAATGGATGACTATTAAAAAGTAGGTAAAAATTGAAAAATGTAGAAAATTTCAAATATTCATATGATAGCATTGATAAGGTAATCATCATATACATCATAGAACCTCAACACATAATATTAGATTTCAATCGAGATTTTCATTTCATAGAAAGTGACAAACAAATTAAGTTTTAGGAAAATTTAATTGTATTCATTGGCAATGTGCATATATATTACATAAAAATAACAACAAAATGCCCAAAGGTTGCAAGTTTCTACTACAAAATGACAAAAATATAGAAATATGCAGTTGTCCCTAATCAACATCTCCTAACATTAAATCAAAATCAGAGCTTGAGCCACTGCCACTATGAGAGGTTGTCTCATCTTGATCCAATGGAACCCCAAGCAATACATCATGTGCCTTCTCCTCATCAACATGTGTAGTATCTTTAGGATCAACATCCCAACATGCAGTTGGAGTTGGACGATACTTAGGAGTCTGTCAATCTTGAAGCTGCAAGGCACTATGCACAGTCACTAGCTTCTTCGATTGTCTAGAGGTAAGCATATTCCTCGCGATTGGTTGGATGAAGTTATATGTAGATCAATTCTTTTGTGTAGTAGAGGAATTAACAACCCGTGGAAGGAGATGGGTGGCAAGCATCCTCAACTTTGGTGCATCCTTGCCATGCCATGTCCACCATCCAATGGGGTACATTTTAGCTAATGTAGCTCTATCCATTGTCGCCTCTAGTGTACTGAAGGTTGGGCCACAAAGACTCACAAAGGCTAGCATTGTGCTCTAAGTATGCTAGACTTCTCAGTATACATTTTTCCAAGGGCCTTCATGAAGCCTTCTTTCACCTCTTTATCATTAGATGAAGGCAGTCTTCTAGGTCATGTTGCATACCATTTGGGATTCAAAGTGTAGGTTGCCATATGAAGTGGGGTGTGGTGGTGCTTTTTCAATTTTTGGTCATTTGAGCTATTTTGATCCTTTGTATCTTTTTGAATTTTGTGAGGGTTCTTGTTGTCGTGCCTCGTTCCTTTGGTTGTTGTTTTTCCTTTTTTCCAAGATGTACTCAAAGACCCATTTTGCAAAAGTGTCTAAGGAGGGCTATCCTTTTCATCTTCCTTTTCTTCCTAGAGTCCTTTCGGGGATTCGGGTCCCAAATGGACATTTTGACTAAGGTTCAGATCTGTCCCCATCTCCTTTCTTTCTTCAGTCTCGTCCTTTTGGAACTTTGGGTTTTGAACGGACTTTTGGATCAGGTCCAAAAGCCCATTTTCCTCTTGAGTTACCACCCACTTTCTTTCCTTTTCGATCCCATTGGGACTTTGGGTCTCGATAAGACATTTGGATCAAGTGCCCAAATGTTCTTTTACTTTTCGTCTTCCCTTTTCTTCTGTGGATCCTTTTGAGACTTTTGGTCTCAAATGGACATTTGGGTAGCATCCCAAATGTTCAAATCTGTTTTTCGTTCCAACCCGACTTCGTCCTTCTTCGGGACTTCGAACCTTTTTTGGATTTTTGGACTCAAGGTCCAAAAGTCCAAATTTGATTTCTGCTCTTGCTCACACCTTCTTTCTTTTGCATTTGGTTGGTTTCCGCAGTTCCGTGGGTAATAGTTTAATGAAGGAAAGCGATGTTGCGAAACTGTGGAAATGGTGGCACTTGTCCTCTTTCTATTAATTTCTGCATGTCCGCAAGGGCTGTGCTACTAAAGACAAAATGATCTGCGAAACTGCGGAAAGGGTGACACCTAGCGGCATTCGATATGTTTCCACAAGCTTTTCAGGGAGGGCCCAATTTCTAAAGGTGGATTTGCGGAGGGGCGACACGTGGTGTGATCTTAGTGATTCCGTGAGTTTGCGGATCTATCAAAGTGAGTCCCATTTCTAGCTGCGGAATTGCGGAAGGTTGCCACTTGTACTCGTGCTAACATCACTTGCCTTTTGAGGCCGCTCTTCTCCACAGGCCCATTGATAACATGTAAGGGGATGATGACTTGAAATCTTCCTATTGGTCGTGAATTTTCAAAGCATGACGAATCCTTGTCAAAGTTTTCAATCTTGGTCAAAGCAATTTTGATCGTTGATCTTGCCCTATCTCAACAAATCAACGGTTCACATTCAAAGTGGAACAATGTCTACTTGCAAAGTCCGAGAGGAGTAATGCTTCATTTCACCTCCATGATCAATTTCTCGAGCTCAAGGTACAAAATGATATTATGAATGCATCACTCTATTCTATCATAAATGATTTAAACTTTTCTTGCCGCTTGCCGAAATTTCATGTTTCAGAATCGCCATTAATGTTGCAGAGGCGTCCCAAGTCCCAACTACCAGATTGAATTCTTGGAGCTATAGAAGTTTGATTTTTTAATTCATTTCTTGCTAGTTGTAGTTAGAAATATTAGCACTCATGCTACATCAAATGGTGCCAACTACTTTTTTGCCAAGGGGCCATTCCTAGCAGTGATTTGGGTGCGGATTTCGCGGGAGCCTTTGCTCTTCAGTTGCAGATTCATTAACTTAGAGGCATGGTGCCAATGTTTGTTCCTTCCATTTTGAACAATGATTTTGGCTTAGGATTTGAAGTGCAAATCTTTGTACTTGTTTTCTTAGGGTTTTGGGCTAGGGTTTTTGGCCCGATTGCATCCCTACCCCTTCCTTCAATCTATAGAGGAATATAAGGCATTTTGGTGCTCAGTTTTGAGGGTCAGAGTTTTGAGGTTTTGGGAGGCATGAGGCTATGTATTGTAGCTGTTGAATACCAAGGGTCAAGTCCTTATAGTGTAAGTCCTCATATTGTAATGCTCCCATAACTTGATTGCAGAGATATGAATATATGATGCTATGATTTTGTCTTCAGTTTTGAGATATAACACCTTTTGAATTGAAATAACAAGGTTATTGAGGTTCTTTAGGCACATTTGTTGTTTTAGTTATTTATCTGTTTGTTGTCCATCCAAGGAGTGGTGTAAAAGCTTGCATGTAGGTAGTGAGGGTTTTGCATTTTCAGGTGGATTGTTAAGTAGAATTTCACAACAGACTTAAGAAGACTTTTCTGTTATAAGGTGATGGATGTTGATGGGTCATCAGGATTATGTTATAGCATTAGAGTATGAAGTGCATGATATGTGACTCTGTTGTCCAAGGTAGGCATCGATCTTGCATTGTTTTCTTACCCCACTCTTAGAAACAAATCTAAATTCAAGAAACCATTTTATGCTTTAAGTTTTATGTTTAATTTTTGTATCAACTTCATGCTTGGATTGAAATGAGAACAAGGGGTGTACCATTCATGAATGTAGCCATATAAGCCCTTGTTGTTTAGTGTGAAGTTTATTTGTTGGACACTGTGTTGCACCAATAGCTGAAAATCTACATCCAGTGTCATGAAGGGTGACCCCCGTAGGTTTTGTAAAGCATAAAGTGCAGGGGAGAAAAGTGGGAGACCGTTTGTTGGCCATTGATCTTGAAGTCCTTGAGCATAAGAATTGGCTATCCTTTAGAGGATTTCAAGGCATCAGCTGGAAAAAGAACCAACAGGGTGTTCATAATTTTCCACTGCTGTGTCAGAATGGGCTTAATGTGCTCCTCATAAAATCTCAAATTAGGGTCTTTGTTATGTATTGCTTGCTTCATTTGTCCAAGCATACTGTCATATGTCTCAAATCTATCCAACGCTAGGAGAACCTATATCAGCATATCTTATGATCCACACAACAGGTGAGATGATAGAGCAAATATATCTACAAATAATGAAAATAATGTATTAAATTTATAAGTTGGAAACTTAGAAACAATAAAAATTATAAAATCAGAAATTTAATAATAAAACCAGCAATTTAATAATTTAGTATCAATGATAAAATGAAAACCACATATTTAGTAGTAAAATCAGCAATGTATTAGTTAATAATAATATCAGAAATTTAATATACTAAAATCAGAAATTAATAATAAAATCAGCAACTCATTAAGAAACAACAATCACTTACATCATCGTGGACAACCAATCATCACTGAGGATTTTTTGTTTGACACTTTTTCCTTCAGCTGTGTTTTCCTTTGCCAATCTAGCCCATTCTGAATTAACCAACATTAATTGTATAGGCTCCTACACCTCAATCATCCTTTCCAACAAAATCAAGTAGCTGGCATATTTGGTATCCACAGGCTTGAGGAATTCCTTCCTTAAAAATATCCTAAACAAAGCAAGTTATGTGCAATGATTGCAAATGAACATTTGAATGCCACCAGCTTTTGACACCATTGCCTTCACACAATCTATTTTCCCAATGTCTTTCAATGCATTGTTCAACGCATGAACACAACATGGGGTCCAAAAAATGTGCTTGTAAGCACCCTCCACCATCAAGCCAACTAACCTGCATACATGGGCCGAATCAATTACTACTTGTACAACATTAAAGGGTCCAACCTCTTTTATGGCATCCTTCAAGATTTGGAATTGGAAGCTCTCATCATTCCTCTTCTTCAAACAATCATTAGCTCTAAGAAAATAAGTCTACTGGACATGTGACAATGACATTGATGAGTGGCTGATGTAAGTCTACTGGACATGTGACAATGACATTGATGAGTGGCTGATGTCTAATATCGCTCCACTCATCCATAATGATAGAGCAACCATCCCTTATCCAAAATTGTCTTAACTTCTCCATCACTATACTCTCCTTGGAACACTCCTTATTAAGGAGGGAGGTCTGTAGCTTATGATCTCTAGGGAGAAATATGAAGGACCAACAACAAGTGCATGTTTGAACATTTGTTTAAAACATGGAGAATGTGCCATATGAAATGGTATGGCATTAACAGAGAAAAATTTGGCAACAAAACTATTGGCTACATCTCGTGATTGCATGTTAAACATGTTTGCAACACTATTGGACCTTTTCTTTCCTCTTTGATTCTTCAGGCTCAACACTTTTAGATTCAGTAGTAGTAGCACTAGACAATGATTCACTAGGTTGCAAACACTACATTGGCATTCCTTTTTTTTGCTTCATCCTCCATGCACAACCTAGTCATCATAGCCTTCTCAACTAATGTTATGTGTTTACATGCTTTTACCCCTTGACTAGATATGCCTAAAAGATTGGAGAAAACTCTTGTGTAGCTGCCCCTATACTCCTTTTTGCAAATATGACAGCCATATTCTACTCCCCCCCTGTATTTTTTTCTTAATGTCTATGGCTGTTGCAAATTGTAAAAGAGGTTTTTTTGGGTTAAGTGGACCCTTTGTATGTTTTTTCAAGAATTTAGAAGGGCATTGAAATGGATTGTCTGAATTAGGTGTCCCTGAAATACTCACACTCCTTGAAGAACTTCCATGGCATGCTTGTTCAATTTTAATTCCTTGACCCTCACTACTGTAATTGTTGCTCATTGTTTTTCAACTGCAACTGCAAACATAGAACACAAACAAACAAAAAAGCTCTCCTAAGTATTTGAAATTTTGACAAAAAATAAATGCAAAAGAATTTATAAAATTGAACAAAAAATAATGAACTTACCCCAAATGATGGAGACTTGGTCTTCTTTTTCCCTTTGCTCACTTATTTTCCCTTCTTTCACTTGGTTTCTCATATTGATGCTCTTCTTTTTTCTTTTCTTCACAATTTGCAAAATGACACTAATGAGCTCTTTTTTTGGTTTTGAATGTTAAAATGCTTTTTTTTAGGTTTAGTTTCTATGTAAAGGGGTGTGGGGGCCCTTGTATTTGTTTTTACTTTTGTGTTAAAAAAAAAATGGAATGAAAACTTGTGGGGCCCAAGGGGATGGCGAGCCATTCTTGGGATGGCCAAGGGACATCTAGCTGTCCCTTGGCTGTCCCCTGCCGTTTTCAAGACTTTCATAAATGTCCCTGGGACGTTTCTAGATTTTTAAAAAATGGGGCCAGCGTGAAGATGTTTTTGATCTATCCCTGTGTCGTCGAAATGCCCCCTACTAGGGATGCCCCTAATTTGGCCAAGGATGCATCCCTGGGTCACAAAGGATTTTAGTGATCCCTTGAGAAGCATTCATTGTTGCAAATTGATTTCTCTAAAACAAAAAGACATGATAATTTATGTTACATGGAGTTCATGTGACAGATATGGCAGGGGACAACATGCCACATTTTTTGGAACGATAGGCAACACCAAATTAAAAAAAAAGAGAAATATGCAAAATTACAATTTTTTTTGCATCACTAAACATTCTTGAGTATAAAAAGTACAACAATCCATGATGAAGAGTGAAAATGCTTGAAAGAATCAATCCATCTTCTTTTTCCCTTCATTTATTAAGCAATTCTTCTTCATCCTCCATCACATAAACCATTATAAAGGAGAATAAAATTCTAATTAAACAAAAAGAGAGAGGAGAGGTTTAGGGTTCAAAAGTATTATCCTCTTTCAAAGGAAAACAAGTCACCAATATTCTCAAACCCACAACTTGCCGAGCTCCAAAAAGGAAAAAGAAATCAAGACAAATCTTCACTGACAAAAAAGGCTAATAAAAACATTTAGTCAACAAGGCAGAGGAAACATTTAAGAGGGAGGCCATTGCACTATTCATACTACAATTAATTTATCATATCTACCGCTACAATGTGT